>PVKH010006446.1:0-21054 GCA_004027955.1 Chaetophractus vellerosus | reverse complement strand
GACGAGCTGGGAAATTCTCTCCGAATGTTGAAATCAGTTCCCTTTTATAAGCAGTCAACTGAATGGATAACAGCGTCATCCATTCTTCATCCAATCTTGCTGATTGATGCAGATGCTATTAGCCCCAGGCTTGCTGGACCCAACAGCTGGGCACAATTACCTGGCCGAGTTGACACATTAGCCTAGCCATCACAATAGTGTATTGTAAATTTTTTTACAAATTGTATACTTGAAAAAAAATGTGCCTCTGAGACTTACGGCTTTGTCAATTAAGTTGGAGGTGTGGGGTAGTGTAGGAGGTGGGTAAAATTCTACGAAATAAAAGTGAGATGAAACATTTACTTAAAAATAAAAGATACAAAATTTTCTCAATATTAATAAAAAATAGTGTGCTAGAATCTACAAAAGAGGGAAATTGTCTATGAAATGCTGACAGGGGAGTCTAGTTGCACTTAAAATAAAATGATTAATGATTTTGCAGACAAGGTTTTCAAAAGTAGTAGTATAGCAAATGAGGATGCTAAGGCAACAATAATGCAAATTAAAAGCAAATGTGTGTTATAGAGCATTTAAGGATAATAATGACAATCTTACAGGCACAGTTAAGAAGTTAAAATAAAATAATGCTTTTCATTAGATTATAAAAGAAAGTAGGGGCCGGCTGTAGCCCAGTTGGTAGGGTGCCGGTTTACCACATGGGAGGCCCTGGGTTCGGTCCCTGGGCCTCCTCAAATGAGCAGACTGCCACGAGAAGGCAAGCCAACGTGGGTGGGGCACACCGCCGTGGGCAAAGGCAAGCCCCCGCAGGCAAGGGCGAGCCCCCGCAAGCAGGTGGGCTGCCACGCTGGTGAGCTGACTCGGCAGCCCGCCCCAGCAGGGGGAGACAAGCAGACACAGAGGAACGCAGAGAAAAATGAACACAGCAAGAACAAGCAGAAGGGGGGGATGTATAAAAAAATAAAAAATTTTTAAAAAAAGTTTGATAGGAGAGAAAAGGAATGAATGAAATATTTTCTAAGTGTAAATTACCACATTAGATATTGCTTCATAAGTTTGTGAGATGTAAAGCTCTTTTTTTTTTAACAATTTTTTTTTTTTTTTGGTAAGGTACTGGGACCTGGGAATTGAACACTGGACTTCATATGTGGGAAGCTGGCACTCAACCACTGAGCCACATTGGCTCCCCTGAATTGTTTTTTTTTTTTTTTTTTTTTTTTTTTTTTTTTTTTTTTTTTTTTTTTTTTTTTTTTTTTTTTTCATTTATTTGCTTGTTGTTTGCTTCTGTTTTTTTGTTTTTAGGAAGCACTGGGAACCGAACCCAGGACTTCCCATATGGAAGGCGAGTGCTCAACCACTTGAGCCACATCTGTTTCCCAACAAATCAATTTTATTGATATATATTAATAAAGCATAAATCCATCCAAAGTATATAATCAATGGTATTTGGTATAATCACATAGTTGTGCATTCATCACTTCAATCATTTTTAGAGCATTTTCATTATTCCAATAATAATAATAAACAAAACCCTTGACATAATTGTTTTTACATTTTTTTTACCATGAAAAAAAATTCACTACAGCTGTTTTTGTTTCCTAGGCTGCTTAAAGCAAATACCATGAAATGGTTTGACTTGAACAATGAGAATTTATTAGCTTACAGTTTTGAGCCTGAGAAAATGTCCAAATCAAGGTGCTATTTTCTTCCCAAGGACCAGCTGCCGTGGATCCTTGGCTTCTCTGCCACATCGCAAAGCACATGGCATTGTCTGCTGGTCTCTCCCTTCTCTTCAGAGTTTTGTTGATTTCAGCTTCCTGCTTCCATGACTTTTTCTTTTTCTCTGTAATCCTTCCACTTATAAAGGACTCCAGTAATAGGATTAAGTTTCATCCTGAATGAGGTGGGTCACACTTTAACTGAAGTAGCCTTATCAAAAGATCCTAATTAAAATGGGCTTACACCCACAGGAATGGATAAAATTTCAGAACATGCTTTTCTGGGGTACATATAGCTTCAAACCACCACAATGGCATTTAATATAAAGAATACATATGTGTATATGTGAGTGTGCATGTGTGTTTATAGTCTCATGATAATTTTATTTCCCAATAGAATAATGCTCAGTATTATGATACAGAGCTATAAGATATATTTAGGGGCCGGCTCGATAGCCCAGTGGATAGGGCACCGGCATACCACATGGGAGGCCTCGGGTTCGGTTCCCGGGGACCTCTCCTAGCGGGCAGACTGCCTTGAGAATGGCAAGCCCCATGGGCGGGCCAGAGCCGCCGTGGGCAGGGCAAAAAGCTGCCACGGACAAGGCAAAGCCGCCATGGGCAGGGCAGGTCGCCCGCGAATGGAGCGCAGCCAGCCACCCACGAACTGAAAGCCGGCCGTGAATGGAAGCAGAAGCCGCCCGCAAGCGGGGAAAGCCGCGCCTGCGCAGCGACCAGTCTCGGCGCATCGCTGCAGTGGGGGGGGAAGGGGAAATATGTAATAAAATAAATAAATCTTTAAAAAATATATATATATATATTTAGAAGGACAAAATGTGGCTGAAAAATATTGGATGAATATGAACTCTAGGTAACATTCAGAAAAAATTTTGGAATATCTATTTAATAGAATGAAAAATATTTAAAATGCATTAGAACATGAAAAACATTTTAAAAGTCTCCTCTTTGAATAAAGTATTCTAAATGCCAGTGAAATATCACAATTATATCGGCTAAACTGCTATAATTTAAGTTTATAAAGCTGATGTCAGAAATTAGAAAATGTTCAAAAATATTTTTAAAATCTCATTACTTTTATTGAATACTGCTATATTTCATGGCCCAGCTCCCAAAGCTGGCTATTGGCCTCTAAAAATGAGCAATTAGGAAATTTCTTATTTTCGTCTTTATTATATTGTAGAGTAGAATAATAATTTACCTAAAGACGTGTAGTTTTTATAAAAGTTAATGCCCAAATGACTAATCCACAATTCCAAAATTCTTTTATTTCCTATTAGGATAATCCAGTGCTTAAAAAAAAATGACAACTATAACCCTGGTGGATTTTGTGTTATGCTTACCAATGTAAAAGCAGAAACAGAACTGGTATTCACTAATTCGGTAATTTTTCTCTAGCTCCAAATTGCATCTGACTGCAGTTTCATAGTTGTGGTAGTCACTGATATGCCACCTAGATCCCTTTTAACAGCCCTAGCTGTTGGGAGTGCAGGTAGCACAAAGCCTTTAGCTATCAGCTTCTTTTGGGAGAGACTTACCTGCCTTGTCCAAATCATGTCCCAATAGGGCAGCCTATATCCAATAATTGGCATTATAAAGGTCTAGCAATTTGGGCCCTATATTGGACAATGTTACCTGGTCATCTAAACTCCAGAACTTTCTGTATGGTTAGCTGAGGCTGTTTTTGGGCCTGCAGCACAGCTTGACTTCTTCCGTCCAATCCTGCTTTCTCCTTTTCACTTCCCCAGATACTGATCCCTAGGGCACAACCTACTAAAAACTGTGCATGCTAAACCATCTCAAATTTGCTTCTCAGAGAACCCAACCTGTGAAAATAGTTTCATTTTCAACTGAACATCTCTGTATTCTTTCAAACCTAGTATGTCCAAAGTCAAATTTGTCAGCTTAACTCCCAAGTTTCTCTACCATTCTTATTTCCTTATATCTAAGAATAACACTACATATCTCCTGGTTATTATGTATAGAAAACAGTGATATTCTGACTCTTCCATCATTACTCATCACTCCACTACTTCTAATCAGGCATAGAATTTTTTCTTTTCTTTTTTTCCAAATCCAACACTTCTTTTCTGTTTCCACTGCCAGGATTATGTTCTCGGTTCTTGTCACCTGAAATCTGAGTTACTGTCAATACCTGGCCACCTTGCCTCTTATTTCTTAATCTAGTCCTTCCTATATATTATTTGTAAATTGGTTTTCCTAAATCATCAGCTTTATAAAATCAATGACCTATTCCAGAGTTTCAGATAGTTTTGCATTTCATAAACTCTGGAAATGTTAATGGTTTCATGTGTATTTGTCTTTACTCTCCAACTACTTTACTCTTCAATGACTTCACTCTCCAACTACTCCTAGGATTGAGACTTATATTTGTATGTGATGATAGCTGGAGATATCAATGATGGAAGTCCAATGAGTTAGATCTCAATGTCTAAATCTGAAGTAATCAAATCTTACATAATAAGCATTTCCTTCAGAAATTCATATCTTAAAGTTTTAAAGGAGTTAAGCTGGTATATGTACTAATAACTTAATTGTAATACCTTAATTCTGACTCTCAAATATTTCATTAAATGATAGAGAATGAAAGATGGGGACCTGAGTGGTTAACAAAGTGTAAACTTGTTTCTTTTCCAGAATGCATGATAAATTGGTAACATTATAAACTGTCATTTATAAAATAACAAGTTTGTATCAAGTTTCCATTTTAAGTAAACATCTAACATTCTAAGGTGCTTAATATTTTTTTTATTGGTTTCTTCAATTCAGGATACACATAACTTGTTGGCAGTTAAGATGTGTTGCTAGCATTAAGGAAAGCTTATTGGCAAGAAGGGTCTTAAAAATCTATGCTGGATTCTCCCAATGGATAACTGTTAGGAAACAGAAAATAGTGTTAATTTGAGGAAAAATTCTCTCAGAAAATTCTTGTCTTCATCATTTCCTTAAAAAAAAGTATTTTTTAATGCTATGAAGCAATAATAAATCTATAAATCTGACACCCAGAACACTTTTTCTTATTTTAAGAATCTTTAGATCATTAGAAACTAGCCCATACATTTGTGTTGGTAGGAATTTGTCTTGTTGAAATACCTCATCTTCAAAGGTTAATAGAACAATTAAGCTTTTTCTTTTTTCTACACAGGAAACAATACAATAAGCCAGTGTGATATATGCCCATGCGAGACACCTCACATCTACCTTTTATAGGAGAACTTGCCTTATAGTTTAGCCTAGTTAAGTTGATAAATTATAAAGCCACCACTTGACAAAAAGAGTTTAGGATCGACAATCTAAGTAGACAGTCTAAGTGGTTAGTGACATCTCCTAGACATCCCTTCTGAAACCTCGGTAGGACAGTGTCCTAACTTTATTTAACTGTCACAAAGTAATTGGAGATGCTGAAAGAACCCTGGTGCCGAGTAGGGAAGAATGTGAACCCTGTTCACAATTGGAGTAGAAACATGTAGCGATCTCACAGACCTTTCCAGTGGCCTAGCGGGTCTCCAAAGAAGCTTGACTATTGGGCAGACGCTGCTCTGTGGAAAAGAGTGCCCAGGGAGTTGCCAGATACACCGACAGTACTTTGGCCTGTGCTAGGCCAGGGTTCAAAGGCAAGACAACGTCCACCACCTCACAGAGCTCACTGTTACTCAGTAAGTCATACATTCATTCATTGAATCGATATTTATTTTCAAAATATATTTTTATGATAAAATAGAGTGATTACTTTGCGCCAAACTGCTCTGAACCCTGTCCAGTGTAGATGTGCACACACAAAAAACACATCACTATAAGGCATAATGACCCAGTCCCCTTGTGAACACTTGACATTGACATGGACTTACAGACCAAAAATTATAACTTCCTCAATATAACTTCCTCAAATGCAATGTCCTTCATGAAGTCCTTTCCTATTTATCCCAAAAAGAGGTGACCTTTTTCTTATATATTCACTCTGCAATGACACTTGGTACTCCACATATATAGCTCTGAAATTCCAAGTTTCCTGTTTTCATTCTGACCAGACCATCAAATTGTAAGCATGCATGTGCTTAGGGCTTCAGACTCAGTATTCCTGCAGGAAATTGCACCATGCCTTGCAAATAATAACTACTCATATATTGGTGAGCTCAATTGCTCCCGGAACTTAAAAGAGGCGGTAATCGCGCGAGAGGGGCTGGCCGCTCTCCTTGGTGCAGGGCAGGGCCAAGGAGCCGCGGGCAGGCCTCCGGGGCGTGATCGGGTCCCAACCCCCAGGCCAGGAGTGACGACTCCGGGCGATAGGGGGCGCTGGCGCGCGACCGGGCCGGGCCCCCCGAGGCAGCCAAAGGGCTGAGTGGGACCATCGCCGACGCCATGCGCGCGCTGCTGCCGCTGCTACGCACGGGTTGGGGCTGGCGCGTGGGGGGTCCCGCCGCAGCCCGACTGCCGTGGGTACCGAACGCAGGGCCCGGGCCGCGCCGAGCTATGGCTCTGTACCACACGGAAGAGCGTGGCCAGCCCCACTCGCGCGATTACCGCCTCTTCTTCAGTAAGTAGCTCGCGGGGCCCCAGCCGCGCGGCGGGCCGCAAAAACCGCGGGCTGGGACCAAAGCACCTCTCTGCGCAGCCTCCCTCCTTCCGGTGCGCCGCGGCCTCCTCTCGGCGTAGGCAGTCTTCCCCCTACGCGGGGCTAGCACCGAGCCATGGGAGCTCCGGCGACGGGGAACTGAGACCCAGAGACGCAGGGCGGCCGACGGTCACAGCGCCGCGCGTGTCGCTCTCGGCCCGGCCAACCGCCCTCCCCGAGTCGCGGGCGGAGTGTGTAGAAGCGCGCGCTACCTTCCGCGGTGGCCTCGCAGCCATTTGCCAAGCCCGGGGTTGCGGTCTTGCGTTCACGCAAATTAGTTAAGAAATGGGAGGCACGGAATCCTGCCGCCCGCTGAGTGAGCGGAAGAAAGCTCCTCCTTGTGTGGGATTCGGGCAGTTGGAGAGGCTGGCAGAATTTTGAAGATACCTAGTCCAGCGGTTTTTCATCTCTTGGAATTCTATTGAGGATTTTCACCCAGATACAGGAGTTTATACTTACAAGTTTGCATACACTTTTTGGGGGGACCCTGAATGCGATCCACGATCAGGAGGCCCGTTGGAGGTGATGGGCCTCAGGTGCAGATATCCCCTCTTTCCAAAATTGAACATGCCCAGAGGGTGAAACGACTTTCAAGGGGACGGGAAAGCGCCTGAATTCCTTGACGCTCTTTCTTTGGACCTCGATATTTCATTGTAAAGTTTAGCTGAGTTGCCTTCATACTTCATTGACCTCAGCCCTAATGGGAGTAATACCTTACATCTGTAAGGTCAGCCTTGCATTGTCGCACACCTGTTAAGAGCACGGCTCTGGAGTCTTTCAGAGCTAAACTGAAATCCTAGATTCTTCATCTTTCAGTTCTGTGATCCCCTGCAAGTTTCTTAACTTGCTAAGCCTTAGTTTATTTCATCTGTAAATTGGGCCGTAGAAATTACAGGACACCATGTATATAAAGTGCTTAGTCACTGAGCCAGGAATATAAGTTTTGATAATTAATATCTGTAATTATTGATATCTGTAATTTATAAAACGTTTACACTTGACTCGCTTGAACTTACGTTGAGTATTATTACTGCCCTCTTAAGGGCGAGAAATCTGAGCTTGCATAAAAAGTCTTGTGATTATAAGGCAACTGGTACTAGAATTCCCATTTTCTTCAAAATTAGTTGCTCTTTTCTTCTATGCTATATATATTTTTTACATTCTTGCTTGGTAAAGATGGCTTAGTTGGATAGGTGCCATTTACAAGAAGTAACAATTTTTTAAATGGGTTGTGTTCCAAAAAGTTACAGTGTGATAATAGGAACAGTTTCCTATAGAAACAATGTTATAAAATGGCAGTTAGGGTTTTAACAGATAAAAGCCTGTGTAACCCATAAAATTCTAGATTTGTACTAAGAACAGTAATTGTTAGAGAAAAATGGCGCTCACTGGGACTCAGAGACTGACGACTGCAGGCAGGAAGTTTATTGGGAAGCTCTCCCAACAGAGGGGGTCTGAAGAATAGACTTCAGCTCCCCAGCCAGCATGGTGGGGGTCTGCAGAGAGACTTCAGCCCACCCGTGGAAGGTGGTAGATATGAATTTATATGTTACATCAATAGGCGGGGAAACTGAGTACAGCCTGGGGCCAAATGGCCAGGGGGGAGTGGGTTAGTAGGTCTTGGAATGTGGGAGGGTTTGGGAAGGGAGTGAAGGGCCTTATTTGCTCCATTTTGTTTATTCTTGGAAGGGGATGAGTTAGGTGGGTTATGGCTGGTGGGTTATGGCTGGAGGCTGCCTTTCCTCAACCTATGCCATGGGCATTGATTCAAGGTCCTATGTCCTGTCAATCATTGCAAACCTCATAAAAGGGAAACTCTAAAAGTAATGGTAGTTAACAACAAATAATCAATACATATTTATGAAGTATGGTAGACTGTCTACAGGTGTGCTACAGAAAAAATTTAATTACAGGCCTTGCCCTCAAGAGATTCATAATAGCAATTTGATTAAGAAAAATATAAAAACACTGAAAATATTTTGGTTGAATGTTGCTTGAGAAAAAACCGGCTTGAGGAGCCATGGATGGAACATGGATTTTGAGTGGGGCCTTAATCTTGCAGTGTGCTCTTGGGCACCTGACTGCTTCATTTCTCAGGGGTCAGATTCTTCAGCTGTAAAAATGAAGCAGTTGACCTAGCAGTGATCTTCAAGGATCTCGGCACTGATATTCCATGAAGGCATTGGATGAATAATAGATTTTCTAGTGAGGAATTTGGGGCTCTTCTGGCCTCAGACTGGGGTTGTTCTTCAACAGCAAGTGTACTACAGACTCGTGTTTTTCTCTGACTCGAATTGCTGTTAATATTTTTACATTAAATTGGGATAAACTGGGCAGAAAAGAAGAATAAACATTTTACTGAGTTAAATTGGCAACAGTGAAGAAAGGAGAGTGTAGTTTGGGGGAGGGGCAGATGGTGAGATGGTAATTGGAAAATATGTTGGGTTAAACAATTCCTGAACTAGCCACCAGATGGTATCCTTGGCCCAGAACTGTTTACTACTTGCTGGAAGGAGTAGTACAAAGTGAAAGGTAAAGCAACTTTAGGGTGAGTGGGAAAAGGGGGAAACAACACAGTGCTCTTTGTAAAGATGTTTACAAATATTTTTAAACTCAGTGTCTGTATGCAGTACTTGGGTGCAGCTCTTTCGCACTTCAAAGAAAAATTTAAGTGTAGCACTACTTGGCTGGAAAGTGCTATTCAGAGTTATTAATACGGAATCATTTCCCACATTTCCAAATATTTCCCAAGTCTCTGATAGACTGGTGCAGTGGAAAGTAGAACATTTTTGAACTTCATCTCTGTAAATGGTTTTCTTTACTGCCATTCAGAAAAATCAGAATAAAGAATAAATGACTGATGTAATACTTTTTTAAAAATTTGGTTTTGAGCTTTGTAGAAGCAGTACAGTATTGAAATGAGACAAGATGATTTAGGGGAAAGAGCGTCCTGGTGGGGATCATTGGGTCACCTGGTGCCAGCACTGGCCCTGCTAGTAACTGGATGTGTGGCCCTGAGTAAAGTCACGTAACCTCTCTACCTCACTTTAAATGCTGGAATGTGGAGAATGGACTAGATGGTCATTTTACAAACTTTTAGTTGAGCGCCAACATCCCATGGGATGTTATTAGGTTTTCTTAAAAAAAAAAAAAAAGCATTTTGTGGTTTAGTAAATTAGGGGAACACTTCACATTTTATTGTCTTCTTGTAGAGTCACAGTGCATATTAAAGTTCTGGAAAATTCTGCTGTAAAGCAAATTGAACCAATCTTTAAAACCATGGATTCCTTATTTCTTAGAATACCTGTTAACATCTTATTGATGCTAGAATTTCATGGAACTCAGTTTGGGAAGACAGGATAGAATGATTTCTGGAAATCCCAGGAGTAACTTTTGCATCATGGAAACAGTTGTAGATTTCTACTCAAGGCACTCAGGTTTTTGTCCTGGCTTGATCATCTTGGGCAAATCACTTGACTTCCCTTAATTCAGTCTATCCATCTGTAAAATTGGAATAGCATATAACTTTATAGAATTGCTGAGTCAGTTAAATGAGACTGAGTGTGTAAAAGTTACTGGTGTCTTAAACATGGTAGTATTTATTCCTTTTTTTTTTCCAAACCTGTTTGCCTTTAAGACATGAGGCCAAAATTCTTATTATGAATTTTGAAATTCTGAAAACTGAAAATAATGGGATGTGGATTTTATTGAATGTTTTGAATATGTCCCAACTTATTAATTCCTAGGTCTCAGAGTTTTAATGGGTACTGCCTGCAGTCTCTTGAATTAATTGTGAAATCATAATGAATATAGAGTTGATTATTTGGGACCAAAGGCCTAGTACTGCATTTTATATTCCTTTGACATCTGCTTGTTTTTTTGTTTTTATTAGCATGATAATTCATTATTTCAGCTTTTTTGTTTGTTTTAAATAAAGCTTTTCTCAAAGGATAGGGAGAAGCTATGCTTTCTATAATTAGAGCTTTTGTTGCTCTGAGGTAGATGACTGTTTTACCTAGGGAAACAATGCTGTGGATATTTCAAGTTGTTTTTATTTAACCAGATGAATGATGTAGTTCTTTAGTAGAATTTATCATTTATAGTAAGCATATGCTTATGTTGGAATTACTGTAGGCTTTCTTTTTTTAAGGACATCATTTGGGTAGTAGGTAGAATCTGCCATTGAATGTTCCATACATTTGGACTTAATAAAATTAAGTTAATTTTCTTTTTTCTTTTTTTATTATTTTTATTTTTTATTTATATATATATATATATTTTTAGGATACATTGATTACATAAATGTTACATGGAAATTTTAGGAGTACCCCTATGCTACCCTCCCACACCTCCCACAACCTCCCACATATATATCCTTCATCAGTGTGGCACAACGCCTGTGATAGATATACACATTTTGGGGCTTTGCCATCAAGCATGGATCACAGTTTAGACTGTAGACCACCCTCTCTCCCATACAGCTCTGCATGATGCATGCTGATATAAAATAGCCTATATCCTCCATTACAACATCACCCATTACACTTCCCAAGTCCCAAAAAAACCCCACATTACAATTGCCCTTCCTTCTCCCTGCCCCCAAAGTGTCCAGTGACCCTGGCTCCACATAATTTTGTAATTTCTTCCATTGCATGTATCACAAGTTTATAACAGGACACCAACAAGTCCATTCTAGTCCATAGATCTTCCCCCAATCCCGAGGAGTCTGGGATGGTGATGTCCCCTCCACCACCAAGTGAGGGGGAGCTTATATCCCGTGGATACAATGTAAGAGTTGATCTGCCTGCAGCTGCAGGCTCTCTCCATTCCCCAGGATAGCTGTCTTCGATCATCATCTCCCCACTAGGTGTCCTGGGTGAGTCCATTGAGTTGTAGAGTAGGAGTTGCAGGTCCACAGAGCCTCTGGACCCAGTTGACACATGGATAGTGCATAGGCTGTGGTCTCTGGAAGTATACCTAAAACTCTGGCATCAAATAAAGGTTTGAATAGAAGAGACCGATGGGCCATGAGCAGTGAAGACATATTGCGGTCAGTCTCTGTCACTCTCAGGAGCAAGGGTACCAAATTAGGGCCCACTGGTAAGTCACCAAACTCTGGGGCTATCTGCCCTGATGAAGGACCTGGATATCTCCAAAGCCCTCAGAAGGCCCTCTATTTGGGGTGACATCCATATTGGAAGCCTAGGAGGTCCTACTGGGGTGTGCATAAGTGTTACCTCTGAGTTGGTCTCCCGACTCTCTTTGAAGTCTCTTAGCCCTATGAACTCATTTATCTTTAACATTTCTCCCTTTTATTCAGAGTCTTTTTCCAGTTGTTCTGCCCGTTAATATTCTTAATAAACACACAAAATATGTGTTTGAAACTTAAGTATATGAATACCTGTAACTTATTTTTAATTTGGCTGATATTAGAACTTGAGTTGATACAACAGAACATAATGGGTATTGTATGAATATAGAAAAATAAATGAAAAATTATATGTGCTTGGTCATCAGTCCATAAAACATTTTTAAAACAGCTTAGTTTTCTAAATAAAGTGCTGTGAAATCTGTTTCTTCTTGTGATCTGTATGGGACAGATGAAACATTTTTATCAAAGTTGATTTTGTAAACTTTTAAAAATGTTTTCATCTTTTTATTGGAAAATAAAACAAAGCAAAACTAACTTTAGTCATATTCATTCCAATATGAATCTCTTTAAATGGTTTTAGTAATGGTATGTTGGTACCTGGCATACCTGTAGCTAGGTGGTATATATACATAAACTCAGATGCATGCTTTGCATTCCATTCCGTTTTCATACTTGTCAAAAAAGGAATGAGCTTTCATCCTTATAAAACTTTTTGCTATGAGAGAAACACGTACGTAGATAACTTACAAATGATAGAATAAAATCTCGTTTCAGACTGGTTGAAGGGAAAGTTTTGACACTGTTTGGCCATGGCTTTATTGGTGGGCTTGGTAGAATTCACTAGGTGATGCTTAGCTAAGAATGAAATGCTGAGACAAGATGGTGGGCTGATTATAACCATTGATCTCATCCCATTCCCTATTACAGCAATAGTAAGTGAATAAAAAAGGGTAAATTCAAAACAACAAATAAAGGGAGTCACCAGAACTAGAGGTTTCAAAATATTTATAAAGGATGAAAAACAGATGGAGGTTTGATTATTGGTGAAGCAGTGTGGAGGAAGTTCCAGCTTAGTATACGTGCCAAGGGGACTGTAGTTTAGGAAGAAGCCAATCTACTTTGCAGAACCTCAGTGAGGTTCTGGGCATGCTGATACCACATAGGATAGAGGGAATTGATTTAAGCTTTACTGCAGAACAGCCTACAACTATTTACCAAGCAGGCCTGGGGTTTGAGGAGTAGGTTAGTTCCTTCTATAGAAAATTTCAAAAATTGTTTGAGGAGAAGTAAGACAACTGATGGTGTTGCTGCCCCAGCTGAGCTCTCCACATTCTGGCATTTACGGAAATTCCAGAGTAACAGCAGCTTCTTACTCATTCATCTCAGCCAATCAACAGGCCTCTCCCATGTACACAGAGTTCCTACTTGGCTTTTCTAGTCCCTTATTCACAGATAGTCAAGGGTCACCTCCAACTGTCAGGCTGTCATCACCATTACACTACCAAAACTGCTTTTGTCGAGACCACCTGTGACCTCCTTGTGCCAAATTTAATGGTGAATTTTATGCCCGCATTGCACATGACCTATCAGCATACTTTTCACAGTCAATCACTTTCTCCTCCTTGAAACACTTCTTTTTTATTTGCTTCTGGGACAACAGTTTCTCTTAGTTTTCTTTTTTGATATCTGCTCCTTCACAATCTCTCTTGCTGGAACTTTATCTTTCTCTCAACTCTAAACTTTGTAATGCCCTGGACTCAGTCATTAAACCACTTACCTATCTATAATCTGTAGGTCAAGAGTTGGAAAACATTTTCTGTAAAGGGCGAGATTGTAATTATTGTAGGCTTTGAGGGTCAGTTCTGCTGTTTTATTGCAAAAGCAGACATAGACAATAGGTAAATATATTGGTGTGGCTGTGTTCCAACAAAACTTTATTTACAAAACCAAAAACATGTCAAGGGTTGGATTTTGTGCCATAGTTTGCTGACCTTTGCTCTAGGTGATCCATTCCCATAGGTTTAGATACCATTTATGACTAGGTTTGTAACTCTAGCCCCAATCTCTCCCTGAACTCAAGGTTTACACACCTGGCTGTCTCCTAGCTCCACTTAAATGTCTAAGAAGCATCTCAAAGATCTCAAGAAGCATCTTTGTGCATCTTGAGGTTAATGTGTGCAAAACCGAACTCCTGATCCCTCCATTTTCACCCCCACTTGTTTCTTTCTCTCTCTTCACATCTAGAAACAATAGCCACGAAGTCATTCTTGTCTGGCCTCTTTTCCTCTTAACCCTATGTCTAGTTCATTAGCCAATCCTGTCAAGTCTGCTTTTGAAATGCATCTGGAATACAATTACTTCTCTCCACTTCCACTCCTGCCATATTCGTTCATGCCGCCATCATCTTTCGCCTGATCAATTGCAGTAACCTCCTAAACTGGTCTCTCTGTTTCTACCCTTGCCCCTTGTAGTCTGCTTTCCACATAGTAGTCAGAGTGATCCTTTTAAAATGTAAATCAGACTGTGTCTAGGTTCTGTTCAAAACTCCATTTCACTCAGAATAAATCCAAAATGTTTACTACAGTCTATAAAGTCCTGTGTGATCTCAAACTAGGCTCTACCACTCTAAATTCACCTCTGATCACTCTTGCCTTTGTTTGCTGTGCTCCAGCCAGCCTGGTCTCCTTGCTGTTTCTCAAACATGCCATGCATTCATGATTTATCCGCTTACAGCTTGGCTGGGGTTGTACACTTGAAGGGTCAGTTCACATGTAATGCATTGCTTGTAACAATGCTAATTAAAATTTTCTTTCTTTAAAAAAAGGAAAAATTTCAATCCATGGCCCCTGGTACCTCAAAAAAAGAGAGAAAAGGCTCAGCACCTGTGGAGCAGGAAGGAGGAGGCCTCAGCACCTCTATGCTTGCTGTTCCTGTAATGCTCCTCCCTGGATATCTGCTTGTCTCACTCCCTCACCTGTGCTGAAATGTTACCTATCAGAGAGACCTTCCCTGAAAAAACTGCCCTCTTCCATTATTCACTATTCTCTTGCACTGATTAATTTTCTTTCTTTTTTTTAAAATAAGAACATTTGTTATTTCACATAAGAAGTTACCCAGAGGTAGGGTTTCTCCAGTGTTACCTCAATGCTCATATCAATTTGCTTTTCATTTTCACATTTAATTATACCCAGCAATCTGATTGTCATGCAGTTTCACAAACAGACATAATACCTTGCTAAAGAGGGATGATTTCTTCTTATGCACCTTTTAAAAAAAGATTTATTGAAGTATTTCATTCGTACATGAATGTGCATAAACAATAAGTATATAGTAATTGTGAATTTACAAACCAAACATGCATATCATTGTACAAGTCTCCTGTACATCACTCCACCACCAATACCTTGCATTGTTGTGAAACATTTGTTACAAACTATGAAAGAGCATTGTCAAAATATTACTACTAACTATAGCCTGTATCTTACATTTGGTGTATCCTCCCCCCAACCCACTCAATTATTAACACCCTGTATTAGTATTATATATTTGTTGTAGTTCATGAGAGAATGTTCTCATGTTTGTTAAGCATAGTCCATCTTCCACCACAGGATTCCCTGTGCTATGCAATCCCATGCTTTGTACAATCTAAAATGTACATTCATTGGCTTTCATTTTTCCAGCCTTTTAGCCTCCCTTTCCAAGGCCCTAAGAAGCAGGTCTGCAAACCATTACTGGGTCCATAGCCCAGTTTTCAGCTACTAACAGGGACAATCCTAACGATCCAGGTTGAACCAAGTAATAAAGAGCAGCAATAGCACACACACACACATGCACGCAACTTCCGCCACTAAATCCCTACAAAAGAGAAAGAAATTGAGCATCTGAGTAAACTACCATCCTAATCAGATGCCTAGATATCAGCAAAAAATTACAAGCCATGCTAAGAAAATGGAAGACATGGGCCAAGAAAAGGAATATATCAAAGTCCCAGAAGAGATGCAGGATTTGAGAGAACTAATTAATGAGATGAACCCAAATTTGCAATGAGTTGAAAGACAGTATGGCTAAAGAGATAAATGTCATCAACTATGTTAAACTGTAATGTAAACTTTATTCCATGGTTGGAGGCAATGCTTCAATATGTATTCATCAATTGTAACAAATGTACCACACTAATGAAGGATGTTGTTACTGTGGGAAGGGGAAGGGGCATATGGGAATCCCCTATATTTTTTCTGCAATGTTTATGTAATCTAAATCTTATTTAAAAAATTTTTTTAAGTTAAAAAAAAAAACATTGAGCGAGCACAAAGAATTTGAAATCCTGAATAGAAAAGTAACAGAGTTCATCGGAATGAAAGATACAATGGGTGAGATCGAAAACACATTGGAGGCATACAACAGTAGACTCAAAATGATAGAAGAAAGAGTAAGTGACATAGAAGACAGAACAGCTGAAATTGAAGAGAGGAAAGAGCAGAGAGAGAAAAGAGTGGAAAAAATTTAGCAGGGGCTCAGGGAGTTGAATGACAACACAAAACACAACAACATACTTATCATGGGAGTTCCAGAAGGAGAAACGAAGGAAAAGGGAGCCGAAAGAGTATTTGAGGAAATAATAGCTGAAAATTTCCCAACTCTCGTAAAAGAAATGAATTTACATGTCCAAGACGTGCACTGTATCCCAAACAGAATAAATCTGAATAGACCTACTCTGACACATACTACTCAGAATGTCACATGTCAATGATAAAGAGAAAATCATGAGAACAAGGGAGTAGCAAACCATCACATACAAGGGACACCCATAAGACTTAGTGTGGATTTCTCATCAGAAACCATGGAGGTGAGAAGACAGTGGTATGATACAATTAGTATACTGAAAGAGAAGAACTACCAGCTGAAAATTCTTTATCCACCAGAATTGTCCTTCAAATATGAACGTGAGTATAAAATATTCACAAACAGAAACTAAAAGAGTTCATAAAAAAGAATCATCTGCTGTTGCGAGATTGAGAGGTCCCTGCTGGTTTGCCCACATCGGACCACATCCCCACCCCTTTCTCGACCCCCTACAAGTCCCTCAATAAAATGGCTTGGCCCAAATAAATAAATAAAAAAGAATCCACCTTTACAGGAAATATTAAAAGAAGCCTTACAGCCTGTAAGAAAAAGACTGGAGAGAGAGGCTTGGAGAAGAGTATAGAAGAAAGAATAGCAGAAAGGATAACCAAAAAAGTAAAAAGACAGACAAAAATATGATACAACATATGAAAACCACAGAAGAAAATGGTGGAAGTCAATAAAGCATTTACAGTAATATCATTGAGTGAATGGATTAAACTCCCCAATCAGAAGATATAGGCCGACAGAATGGTTAAAAAAATATGAGCCACAATATGCCGCTTACAAGAGACTCACCTTAGACCTAGGAATACAAACTGGCTGAAGGTGAAAGGTTGGAGAAAGATTCCATGCAAATAGTAACCAAAAAAGAGCAGGGGTAGCTGTACTAATATTGGAGAAAACAGACTTTAAATGCAAAAAAGTTATAAGAGATACAGAAGGCCCTTATATATCAACGGAAATCCACTAGGTAGAAATAATAGTCATAAATATCTATGCATCTAACCAGGGTGCCCCAAATTGGCAAAACCGAAGGGGGAAATAGACATCTTTACAATAATTGTTGGAGACTTCAGCACACCAATCACATCATTAGAGGGAACAACTAGATAGAAGATTAACAAGGAAACAGAGAACTTTAACAATATGATAAATGAGTTAGTCCTAACAAACATATACAGAATGTTGCATCCAAACTCAGCGAGTTATACATCTTCTCAAGTGCCCATGGATCTTTCTCCAGGATAGACTACATGTTAGGTCACAGTAAATATAGAGTGATTGAAATAATACAAAGCACCTTCTCAGATCATAATGGAATGAAACTGGAAGTCAATAATAGTCAGGAAAAAGGTAAATTCACAAATGTGTGGAGGCTAAAGAACACACTCCTAAATAACCAGAAGGCCAAAGAAGAAATTGCAAGTGAAATCAGTAAATATATTGAGGTGAATGAAAATGAGAACACAACTTATTAAAACTTATGGGATACTGGGAGTGGATGTGGCTCAAGCAGTTGAGTGCCTGCTTCCCAC
Organism: Chaetophractus vellerosus; assembly: GCA_004027955.1. NCBI lineage: Eukaryota > Metazoa > Chordata > Mammalia > Cingulata > Chlamyphoridae > Chaetophractus > Chaetophractus vellerosus. The sequence goes on along the minus strand of PVKH010006446.1, from coordinate 3,375 downwards.
ATGAGAGGTCCTAGGTTTTGTTTGCAGTGCCTCATAAAGAAGACGGAGGGGCAACAAGCAAATAATGAGCAGACATTGAGCAAAAACAGTGAGCAATGAGCAAAGGCAATGAGTAAGACAACGAGCAAAACAACAAGCAGAAAATGAGTGGGGAACAGTGTGGCTCAAGTAGTTGAGAGCCCACCTCCCACATGAGAGGTCCTAGGTTCAGTTCCTGATGCCTCCTATAGGAAAAAAAAAAAAACAATGAGGAGACAATGAGAAAAAAACAAGCAGAAAACAGGCACAAGCAATGAGCAAGTGCAATAAGCAAAAACAACAAGCAAACAGATGAGGGAGCCATCTAAGGGGGAACATATGGGATGCAGTGAAGGCAGTCTTGAGAGGATAGTTTAAAGCTCTGAATGCCTATATTAACAAAGAAGAAGGAGCTAAACTCAAAGATTTATCTGAGTAACTAGAGAAACTGGAAAAAGAACAGCAAACCAATCCCAAAGCAAGCAGAAGGAAAGAAATAATAAAGATTAGAGAAGAAATAAATGAAATTGACAACAAAGAATAGCAAAAATCAACAAAACCAAAAGCTGGTTCTTTGATCAGATCAATAAAAGTGACAACCCCCCAGCTAGACTAACAAAGAGAAAAAGAGAATACAAATAAATACAATCAGAAATGAAAGGGGAAAGTTACAACAGACCCCACAGAAATAAAAAGGATCATAAGAGGATATTATGAGAAACTCTATGCCAACAAACGAAACAACCTAGATGAAATGGACAAATTCCTAGAAATGCACAAAAAACCTACAATGACACTACAAGAAATAGAAGAACTTAACAAATCAATCACATTTAAGGAGATTGAATCCATCATCAAAAATCTCCCAACAAAGAAAAGTCCAGAATCAGTTGGTTTTACAGGTGAATTCTACCAGACATTTTGAGAAGAATTAACACCAATCCAGTTTAAACTCTTCCAAAAAATGGAAGAGGAGGGAAAATTACCCAACATATTTTATGAAGCCAACATTGCCCTAATACCAAAGCCAGATAAAGACACTACAAGAAAATAAATTTCAGACCAATCCCTCTAAAGAACATAGATTCAAAACTTCTCAACAAAATTCATGCAAATAGAATCTATCAGTATATCAAAAGACTTATACATCACGACCAAATGGGATTCATTCCTGGTATGCAAGGCCGGTTGAACATAAGAAAATCAATCAATGTAATACACCACATTAACAAATTGAAGGAAAAAAAGCTACATGGTCATCTCAATTGACAGAGAAAAGGCATTTGAAAAAAATTCACCATCTTTTCTTCATAATAACACTTCAAAAGATAGGAACAGAAGGAAAATTCTTCAATATGATAAAAGGCATTGTATTGGTCAGCCAAAAAGGTGTCTTTGCAAACTACCAAAAATTGGTCGGTCTTTATAAAGGGTATTTATTGGGGGTAGAAGTTTACAGTTAGCAGGCCACAAAGCATAAGTTTCTTCTCTCACCAAAGTCCACGTGTTGGAGCAAGACAGCTGCTGACGTCTGCCAGGTCTCAGGCCTTTGGGTTCTTCTCCTGCTGGGGCTGCGTTTCTCTCCAGTTTCCTCCACAAGTTCAGCTGTAGACCATGAGGCTTTCTACACTTTGTGTCTCTCCACAAGGCCAGCTGTAGACTATCAGGCAAACGGCTCACTTGTCTTCTGGAGCGTTCCTCTCTAACATCAGAACTGCTTCTCAAAAATCTGCTTCTTGGGGCGGCTGTAGCCCAGTTGGTGGGGTGCTGGTTTACCACATGGGAGGCCCTGGGTTTGGTCCCCAGGGCCTTCTCAAATGGGCAGACCGCCTCGAGAGGGCAAGCCAACACGGGCAAGGCACGCTGCCGCGGGCAAAGGCAAGCCCCCACGGGCAAAGGCAAGCCCCCGCGAGCAGGTGGGCCACCACGCTGGTGAGCTGACTCGGCAGGTCACCCCAGGTGGGGAGACAAGCAGACACAGAGGAACGCAAAGAAAAATGAGCACAGCAAGAACAAGCGGGGGGGGGGGGATGTAAAATATATAAAAAAATAAATCCTTAAAAAAAGATCTTCTCAAATATGCTGCCTTGCTTTTTACACTTGAGACCACATCCACCAAGGGGTGGGGCTCAACGCCCTACTAAGGTGTCCCAGTTAATGCCCTAATCATAAACCAGTCATGCCCAGATGAACAGATCAGTTTACAAGCATGATTCAATTTATAATTTTGGAATTCATAATTAGATAAAACTGTCAAACCATTACAGGCATATATGCAAACCCCACAGCCAACTTTGTACTCAATGGAGAAAGGTTGAAAGCTTTCCCTCCAAGATCAGGAACAAGACAGGGATGCCCACTGTCACCAGTGTTATTCAACATTGTACTAGAAATTTGAGCTAGAGCAATTAGACAGGAAAAAAAATTAAAGGCATCCAAATAGGAAAAAAGGAAGTAAAACTCTATTTGCACATGACATGATCCTATATTTAGAAAATTCTTAAGTATCTATGACAAAGCTACTTGAGCTAATAAATGAGTTCAGCAAAGTGGCAGGATACAAGATCAACATGCAAAAATCAGTAATGTTTTTGTACACTAGTATTGAACAATCTGAGGAGGAAATCAGGAGGAAAATTCCATTTACAATGCAAACAAAAAGACTCAAATACCTAGGAATCGATTTAACTGAAGAAATATAGGACCTATATGCAGAAAACTACAAAACAATGCTAAAAGAAATCAATGAAGACCTAAACAAATGGAAAGATATTCCATGTTCATGGATTGGAAGACTAAATATCATTAGGATGTCAGTCTTACCCTAACTGATTTATAGATTTAATGCAATACCAATCAAAATTCCTACTTTACAGAAATAGGAAAGGCAATTACCAAATTCATTTGGAAGGGAAAGTGCACCTGAATAGCCAAAAGCATTCTAAAAAAGAAGAGTGACATGGGATGATTTTCACTGCCTGACCTTGAAACATATTACAAAGCTAAGTGGTCAAACAGCATGGTACTGGCATAAAGATAGACACATCAATCAGTGGAATAGAACTGAGAGCTCAGAAGTAAGCCCTCACCCCTGTGATCTGCTGGTTTTTTATTAACCTACCAAGTGCATGTTAATGGGATAAAACTCTTCAACAAATCATGCTGGGAGAACTGGATATTCATAACCAACAGATTGAAAGAGGATCCCTATCTCACTCCCTATATAAGAATCAACTCAAAATAGATCAAAGGCCTAAATATAAAAGCCAGGACCATAAAACTATAGAAGAAAATGTAGGGAAACATCTTTAAGACCTTGTGGTAGGTGGTGGTTTTGGACCTTACACCCAACACATG
>PVKH010006445.1:0-21062 GCA_004027955.1 Chaetophractus vellerosus | reverse complement strand
TAGGCTTAAATGGAAAGACAATTTCTTATACTATTTAAAATATCAGGAAAGCATGTTGAAATTGATTATATCCAATATAACACATCTGCTAATTAAAGCACTTTTAAGCACCACTAAAGTGATGAGGAGGACATAATTGGTACACAGGTTGATAGGAGGAAGATAAAAGCAATAATATGTATATGTAATAGATGATAATGGCCGGCTAGTGAGAGATAAATAATAGATGATAGGTAAATGTAGGTAGGTCAATAATGGCAGGTATTTTAAAACTTGTTTTTGTTTGTTTGTTGTTTTTTTTTTTTTAGAAGGAATCAGAGAATGAAACTGAGACCTTATATGTGGGAAGCAGGCACTCAACCACTGAGCTATACCCACTCCTCATTAAAAAAAATAGCCTTTAATTAATAAATTCTTAGTTTCTTCTTAGTACCTAGAGCTACATGACACACACACACACACACACAGAGAGAGAGAGAGAGAGAGAGAGAGAGAGAGAGAGAGAGAGAGCACTTATCCTGAGTTATTTAAGCATATATCAGATCATGCCTGCTTACCTGTCTCTTCCGTTAGAAGTGTACAAGCCTTTATTTATGTTCATTTAAGGAAAGGCTGAGGAGAGTAAAAGAGTGAAAAGGAATGAGAAAAAGAAGGAGGGAAGGAGGGAAGAGTGAAAGCTATTATTGTATCTGACTGTCTTTAGTAGAAAAGATCTGTGTTCCCAGCAGTGTAGTGGCCTGTAATGAGTTTCCCACTTGAAGCTGAGGAGAAAAATGAGAGTTCAAAGACAAAAGCACTGTATTACATTCATCTCTGAAGTCCTTCAAGTATTTCTCTGGTCTGTACTGCATTTATGTAATGTCAGAGAACATCTGTTCTGTGTTCCTTAAGTGTGCCAAATATGTACGAAAAGCATAGTTTAAATGAATTGAAGTCACTCCTCTTCAGGCAAAATAAGTTTTCCCTACTAGAAAGTAAGTCCCTTGATAGCTAGAATAAATATATATTAATCTTTAATGATATTTAACTGTACAACACTCATTCCAGGGCTTTGGTATATTAAAAAGAAAATGAAATTTAAGAGAGTTCTTAACCATTCAATGCCCCATGAATCATTACACATTTGCATCTGTTAGCTTTTCCAAGATTTGTTGGATCTTAGTCTAAATTGCAGAAATATGAATTAGTGAAGAGAACAAATTTACATAATCAGAAGCTATTCTCAAATAAATGACAGCTCAATAATAATTAAAGGTTTATAAACAAAAATCATTTTTACTTTATCGTTCATGTGCACATGCCAGCTTTTATTATTTTTTAAAGATTTATTTTTATTTATTTATTTATTATTTATTTATTCGTCCCCCTTTTGTTGTTTGTGCTCACTGTCCATTCATTGTGTGCTCTTTGTGTCTACTTGTCTTCTCTTTAGGAGGCACTGGGAACCAAAACTCGGATCTCCCTTGTGGGAGAGAGGCACTCAATCGCTTGAGCGACCTCTGCTCCCTGCTTTGTTGTGTCTCTCATTGTGTTTCCTCTTTGTGTTTCCTTGTTTTGCCATCTTGTTGCATCAGCTCACCATGCCAGCCTGTCTCACCAGCTCACTGTCTTGTTTGTCTTCTCCAGGAGACACTGGGAACCAAACCTGGGACCTCCCACATGGTAAGTGGGAGTTCAATCGCTTAAACTACATCCACTTCCCATATTTTAATATCTGTACCTAATGATCATAGGCACTGAATCTTGTATCTGCTATCAAGAATATTATGATGAGTACTAAGATAAATATTCATAATTATAGAATCTTGTGTTATAATGTCATTAAACTCTATTTTTAGAAGTCTGTGTTTCCTTAATTGTTCATTAAAATCCAGTACATAGAATATAATTTTAATGTGTTGAAAGAAACAGGGACATTTCTTACATGAAGACTTTATTAGGGTGAAGTTTTATTCTTCTTCATCTGTGTAATAGGGTACATCAATGCCTTAGGTCATGAAGAACTTTTACATTTCATGTGCATGCTAGGCAATGAAAAGAATGCAGAAATATTTCTACAGGTTTTGAGTCTTTTCTTTTTTCCACTCAGAACAAAGTTGAGATGCTGTACAGGCTTTTTACTGCAATTGTATCATAACACAATAATTGAAATCAAATAATGAGAGATAAAAATACTTCTTGATAACTTATTCTGTCAGCAGGTTAAACTATTCATGGTAAAAATCTAAAAGAGGCTTAAGAGACAATTTAAAAGGAAGGGAAACTGTCCCAATTTACTTCCCACAAATTGGGGGGCAATCTGAGAGTAGGTTTAGAAAAGTTATGTCAGGAAATTAAACACCTCTTCCAAAATAAAAAAAATAATCAGTAATATGTATAAAATACTAAATAATATTTCAAAGGTAAACTTAATAATAAATAAATACATAAAAGACGTTAGAATGCTGATCAGATTCAGTTCATCCATGATAATCAAATGTAATGTATTCAGTTGGTATCCAGGTGTGGAAAATACGAATTGCTTTAGGTTTATTCTAATTTGTTTTTTTAAAGTGTGTTTTGTTTTGCATATGCCAGTTTAATCGTCTCTTTGGGATTAGAAATTTGCTGTTAAAAACAGTGCTTGGCTACTTAGCTGTTAGTCTGTTCATGTCTGTTCATGTGAAATAATTGCTTCTCTAATTGCTAGTAGGTGATGAAAGGTCAGTGAAACTTGCAATTGCTGGGCTCCTGCACCACCATGGAAACTGTTGTTGCCATCCGACTTAGACATATATTGTACTGGAGAGAAACAGGAAGGTATTATATATTGTAACTACAAGTACCGTCCAATGAACAAGGAGCTCCAAGGAAACATTCTTATCTCCCCACTTCCCACTTTTAAAAATATATCTTGCTGAATCAATGCCATTATCTCCCTTTACTTGTATCTATTTTTAAATTATACTTAAAATATATTTTTATAACACATAAAGAAAACGACTCCATTTTTTGAATCATTATAACCACTCACCTTTTGGCCAATTTTATACCTTTCTTCTCCAAGAATTTGACCTATTTTATACCCTTCTTCCCTACCACTGTCACTTTAGTGTTTCAGATAAGTTTTCTATCTATCTATCTATCTATCTATCTATCTATCTATCTATCTATCATCTTTATATCTATCTGTCTAATCTATCTATCCAAATACATATACATATGCATGTATGCATCAAGTATATAGTATAATAATTATATATATTTACGTTATTTTAATTATTTACTTACATTATTTTTTTTCAAAAAATAGGATCACACAGTATGAATTATTTCAAACCTTTCTTATGTAAAAATATGCCCTGGAGAGCAATCCTTGCCAGCTCATATAGTCCTTTCTAATTATTGCATAACATTCCATAAGACGGATGTAGCATGTTTAACAATTCCACCTGTGATCATTAGGCAGTTTCCAGCTACTCATCAGTACATACAATTCTGTGATAAACGTTTTTATGAAGTTTTTGTGTACTTGAGCACATATTTATCTAGAAAGGTGATTTATAAATGGATTTGCAGAGTTAAAGGATAAGTGCAATATATATTGCCAAATGATCTTTAAGAAGGCTCTGTGAATTTTTATTCTACTGGAGTGCATGGGAGTAACAATTTCTTCACATCCTCACCAACTCTGAAAGTGATTGATATATCTTTTATTTTAAATTTCTACTAATCTGATAGGTGAAAAATATTTCTTTGTTGGTTAAACATTCTAGATCACTAGGAAGTTTGAAAATATTAGGCATTCGTATTTACTTCTTTTTTGAATTTTCTTCTCACAAACTTAGTGATTTCAAAAGACAGGAGAACAGAGGGAGAAAAAAATGGAAAAATAATGGAACAGGATCTCAGGGAATTGAATGACAATGTGAAACAAAAAAACATACACATTATCAGTGTCCCAGATGGAGAGGAAAATGGAAAAGGGACAGAAAGAATATTTGGGGAAATAATGACTGAAAACTTCCCTACCCTTATAAAAGACATAAATATAAATATCCAAAAAGGACAAGGCACCCCAAATGGAATAAACATGAACAGACCTACCCTGAGACACCTACTATTCAGAAGACAAATACCAGAGATAAAGAGAAGATTTTGAAAGCAGCAAGAGAAAAGCAAAGCATTACATACAAGAGAAACGTGATAAGATTAAGTGCCAAACACTCATCAGAAACATGGAGAGAAGAAAGTGGTATGATGCATTTAAGGTATTAAAAGAAAGACACTTCCAGCCAAGAATTTTGTATCCAGCAAAGCTGTCCTTCAAAATGAAGGGGAATTGGGAAGCGGATGTGGCTCAAGCAATTGAGCTTCCATCTACCATATAGGAGGTCCAGGGTTTGATTCCCAGGACCTTCTGGTGAAGGCAAGCTGGCCTGCATGGTAAGCTGGCCTGCACAAAGTGCTGGCCCGCACAGGAGTGCTGGCCTGCAAAGGAGTGCTGGCTAGCTGAGTGTTTGGCCTGAGCATATAGTTGGTGCAACAATATGATACAAGAAAAAGAGACACAAAGGAGGGACAATAAGAGATGCAGCCGACTAGGGAGCTGAGGTGGTGCAAGAGATTGAGTGCCTCTCTCCCAGGAAGGTCCCAGGATTGGTTCCCAGTGCTGCCTAAAGAGAAGACAAGCAGACACAGAAGAAAACACAGCAAATGGACACAGAAGAGAGCAGACAGCAAATGCAAAATCAATGGGGTTGGGGGGAGAAATAAATAAATAAATAAATAAATAAATAAATAAATAAATAAATAAATCTTTAAAAAAGGGAAGGGGAGCTCAAAGTCTTCACAGAGGAATGAAAACTGTTAGAATATGTTACCAAAAGATCAGAATTACAAAAGATACTAAACAAGTGCTGAAGCCTGAAAGGAAAAAAACAAGGGTGAAAGATTTGGAGAACAACATAGCAATGAAGAATATTAAAAGAGTAAAAAGATAGATAATAGTATGATATGACAACAGAAAACCAAAGGTCAAAAGGAATGAAGTAAGTAATGCCTTTACAGTTATAACATTGAGTGTTAATGGCTTAAACTACCTAATCAAAAGACACAGACTGGTAGAATGTATTAAAAAATATGAGCCTTCTATATGTTGTCTATCAGAGAATCACCTCAGATATAAAGACACAACCAGGTTAAAAGTGAAAAGTTGGAAAAAGATATTCCATGCAAGTGGTAACCAAAAAGGAGCTGGAGAAGTGATACTAATATCAGACAAAATAGATTTTAAATGCAAAACTGTTATAAGAGATGAAGAAGGTAATTATATATTAATAAAAGGGGCAATTAAACAAGAAGGAATAACTATTCTAAATATTTGTGCACTTAACCTCAGTGCCCCAAGATACATGAGGCACACACAGGCAGAGCTGAAGTGAGAAATAGATGTCTCTACAATAATAGTTGGAGACGTCAATACACCACTCTCATATTGTATAGAACATCTGGACAGAAAATAAATAAAGACACAAAGAACTCGAATAATATGATAAGTGAACTCGATCTAACAGACATCTATAGATCAGTGAACCCCAAAACAGCATGACATACATTCTTTTCAAGCGCTCATGGATCCTTCTCCAAGAGAGATCCTATGTTGGGTCACAAGACAAGCCTCAATAAATTTTAAAAGATTGAAATTAAACAAAACACTTTCTTTTATCATAACAGAATGAAGCTGGAGATCAATAATGGACAGAAAGAGGGAAAATTCATAAATATATGGAGATTAAACAATGCACTCTTAAACAATCAGTGAGTCAAAGAAGAAATTTCATGAGAATTTGGCAAATATCTTGAGATGAATGAAAATGAGAACACAACATATCAGAACATATAGGACACTGCAAAGGCAGTCCTGAGAGGGAAATTCATAGCCCTCAGTGCTTACATTAAAAAAGAAGAAAGAACTAAACTTGATGATCTAACTGCACACCTGGAAGAACTAGAAAAAGAATGCAAACTAAAGCTAAACCAAGCCGAAGGAAAGAAAGTAAAGATCAGAGCAGAAATAAATGAAATCAAGAACAGAATAATAATAGAGAGAATCAACAAAACCAAAAGTTGGTTCTTTGAGATCAACAAAATTGACAAACCCTTAGCTAGACTGACAAAGAAAAAAAAGAGAGAAGACACGAATAAATATAATCTGAAATGAAAGGGGAGGCATTACCACTGGCCCCATAGAAATAAGACAGTTCATATCAGGATACTATGAACAACTGTATGCCAAAAAAACCTAGGAAATGTAGACAAGATGAGAAAATTCTTGGAAACATATGAACCACCTACACTGACTTTAGAAGAAATAGAAGACCTCAACAAAACTATGATAAGTGAAGTGATTGAAACAGTCATCAAAAACCTCCCAAAGATGAAAAGCCTGGGACCAGATGGCTTGACAGGTGAATTTAAATGTGAACTAACACTGATCTTGCTCAAGATCTATAAAAAAATTGAACAGGAATGAATGCAACCAAAGTCATTCTGTGAAGCCAACATCACCCTAATACCAAAACTAGATAAAGATCCTACAAAAAAAGAAAATTACAGACCAATATCTCTAATGAATATAGATGCAAAAATCCTCAACAAAATATTTGCAAACAGAATCCAACAGCACATTAAAAGAATTATACACTATGATCAAGTGGGTTTTATCCAAAGGTATGCAAGGGTGTTTCAACACAAGAAAATCAATTGGTGTAATAAACCACATTGATAAATTGAAGAAGAAAAATCACATGATCCTTTTGATGGATGCAGAAAAGGCATTTGACAAAATACAGCTCATTTTCTTGATAAAATAACACTCCAAAAGATAGGAATAGAAGGAAGGTTTCTCAATATCATAAAGTACATATATGAAAAACCTACAGCTGCCATTATACTCAATGTGAAAGACTGATAGCTTTCCCACTGAGATCAGGAAAAAGACAATGATGCCCATTGTCACCATTATTATTCAATATTGTGCTAGAAGTTCTAGCTAGAGCAATTAGGCTAGACAGAGAAATAAAAGGCACCCAAATAGGAAAGGAAGAAGTAAAACTTTCACTATTCACTGATGACATGATCCTATATCTAGAAAATCCCCCAAAATCCAAAACGAAGCTTCTGAATTAGTAGACTAGTTCGGCAAAGTGGCAAGATACATGGTTAATATGCAAAAATCAATAGCATTTCTATACACTACGGATGCGCAATCTGAGGATGAATCAGGAAAAAATGCCGTTTATAATAGCAACTAAAACAATCAAATATTTAGGAATAAACTTAACCAAAGATATAAAAGACCTGTATTCAGAAAACTACAAAACATTGCTAAATGAAACTGAAGAAGACTTAAGTAAGTGGAAGGACATTCCATGTTCATGGATTGGAAGACTAAGTATTGTTAAGATGTCAATTCTACCCAAACTGATTTACAGATTCAAAGCAATTCCAATAAAAATCCCAAAAGCATTTTTTGCAGAATTTGAAAATTCAGTAATTAAATTTATTTGGAAGTGTAAGGGGCCCCAAATAGCAAAAAATGTATTTCCTTCTTTTTTGAATTGTCTTCTCATAAACTTTGCCCATTTTTTAAAAATTAATTTGGAGAGTTCTTTGCATTATTTAAATGAATATTGTATGTATCCTGACAAGATTTTGGACTTTTAATAGATTCACTTTGTGAGCTGCAATATGACTAAATTCCCTGTGTGGTTCACATGTATTGAATGCAAAAATATTTTCTGTTTATGGGTAAATAAGTCTGTATCTTTATTAAACATGTTCTGCTAAATGAAGTTTGCAGCCACATTATAGATAAATATTTTTCTTAAAGACAAGAATGAAAGTAATCTGCATGAGAATTGTTAATATTAGAGCTTGAGGAGAGTAGTGAATAGTTAGAAAACTTGATCTGGGGAATGTCAGAAGAAACTTTGAGGACCTACATGAGGTTTTTTGCATGATTCAATGTGAGATTATACCCTCATGTTTTTGTAGTGTTTGAGATCACTAGCTATGGCCGACTCAGAGAATATGTATAAAAGAATGTGTGGGTAGACACAGGAACTTTTTCAATATTAGAACAGATTAACATGTAGAATATCAAGAAACCAGCCATTGGGAAAATGCAACTAATAATTATGATTGGATCAACAGCAAGAATCATGTCAATTCTTAAACTCCCTCATCTGCTATAGAGAATCCTCATACTTCTAGAATGGGTCAGAGGGAAGGGTAGTTTATTGACAATTTAAGAGTTGATATGAGTTGATTTTCAAGGACTTTATTTGCATATGTAGGCAGACCAGAATTTTCAGAGTTGACAGAAAAGAGTCTTGTTGGAAAACTTATTTTGCTAAATTACACTTGCAGAAAAACTGATCACACTGGCTGAATCTGTCCACAACATGAAAATAAACTGGATTGTCAGAATATTGTCTTTCTTTGTAGTGTTCAAGGTATGGTCTTTAAACCCAAAACACTTTATTAAAACAGAACGTTCATTCTTAATTAAAAAAATAAAAATCAGAGAAAAGAGGCTGACTGACTAAAATTGTGAGGGAAATAAAGTCAACTATATGATTAAATAACTTTAGCTACAAGCAGCTGTGGCTTATTTTCTTGTAAATCTTTGTGGAAAAGTCACTGGAATCCTCTGAATGGGACCTTCTCTGGGCAGAAAATGAATTTCACATATCCAAAAATAATCAAAATTGCACCCATGCTTCCAGTCACCCTGTTGACATTTGTGAGCAACCAAGACTGTGACTTTGTTTAAATAGTGGTAATAATACTGGTTTGGTGAACTATTTTTTTTTTTTTTACTTTTTCTATGATAACAAGTTTTGTGCTAATGTGTAAGCCAATAAGTAAAATATTTTCTTGAGCTTTTTACTATGATCTGCTGAAAATTTCAGAGTATATCCTGTTAAGAGAATCTTAAGAGGCAAAAACTCAGTACTGTTATAAATTGAAATGTCTGTATTTACTACAAGTTTCTAGTTGATTAACTAAAGTATTTCTATATATTAGGTAGAAATACAAGATAAGGGAGGATGAAAAGTAAATTGCCTAGGCCCTATACAGGAACCTTCCCCTGCCACATTTACCAAAAAGAATATTCCCCCATTGTAGTTTTATCCACAGATCTGCAAATCCTCAGAGTTCACCTCCTCCTTTCTCTAATCCTCCCCCCAGTTTCATGGATAGTCCAACCCAAACCTCCCACCCTACTCTTCCTCATATTCCTGTACCATAGTACCCAATCACATCACTGAACCATCTCTCCATCTATTGCCTATACACCATGGGATAGAGAGCAGGTGGGGCATACCTCTATGGAATATGAAAGTGTTCATCTTATCATAATATGTTATCTCAGTGGGTGGAGACCCAACCAATAAACAAGCAAATATGTAACTCCCGTCCTAAGGAGGCCTGCTATGTTCTCAAAGAGAGGGGCAAGATCTCTCGAGAACATAGGTAGTGTCTAATTAAAGAAAACAGACCAATATGTCAAGCCTTCAATATTTTTGCATGTAACTATGAGCATTTTCTTCAAAAACTTAAACTTAGTGCTTACCATAAGTTCTGAGGGGAAGGGGATAGAAGACTAGACTAGATGGAACATAGGACATGTTGGAATTGTTCTATATGATCTTGCAATAATGAATACAGGTCATTTTAAATTTTTCAAAACCTATAAAGGTGTACGGTGGAAAATGTAAACCATAATGTAAACCATTGACCATGGTTTGTAACAATTCTTCAATATTTGTACATCAGTTGTAACAAATGTACCATACAATGTAAAATGTTATGAATGGGGGAGATGAGAGAGGGGAGCAGGTGTTGGGTATATGGGAAACCCCTGTATTTTCTATGTGACTTCTGTAACCTAAGCTTCTTTGAAGATAAAGCAAAAAAAAAAAGAAAAAAAAAGAAAAAGACATTGGACGAACATATGGAAGAAATTGTCACTATACATAAAAGGCAACAGCTCTTACAGTGATGAAAGACACAATGAATAAAAATTTTTCTTTTTTTATATTTTATTTTTGCATTTTGTTATTTATTATTATTATTTTATTTTATTATACTATTTATTTTGGGGGCTTTGTTTTTGGGGAGGTTTTGGATCACAGAAGGGTCACACTTGTGGCAAGGGATGATCACTGGTGCAGGGTGTCGGTGATGGGGAAATGTGTGCCGAGGGGTGCACCTGGGCAGTCATGGGCATGGTCTCAGTGGGTGGAGACCCAAACAATAACCAAAAGAATATTAAATTCCCATCCTGGAGAGTCCTGTTACATTCTCTAATAGAGTGGTAAGAATCTCTGGAGTACATTGGCAGTGACAAGTGAAGAATGACAAACCATTAGGCCAGGCCCTTGATATTGATGATTGTACTCATGAACCTTTTCTTATGAAATAGAAACTTAGCCAATTATTATATATTGCCTACGAGTTACCTCCTGAAAGCTTCCTATTGCTTAAATGTGGCCTCTCTCTAAGCCAAACTCAGTATATAAATGCACTACCTTCCCCCAGGCCTGTGACATAACTCCCGGGAATCAGCCTCCCTAGCATCAAGGGATTATTACCAAACTGACTAGAGATGCATCTGGAGAAAGACCTTGATCAAAAGGGGAAAATAGTAAATACAAAGGAGTTTTTATGGCTAAGAGATTTCAAAGTGAGTTGGGAGATCATTTCAGAGGTTTGCTTATGCACATCTCAGCAGGATCTCATTGACTGCCATAGTAAACAGTGCCTCAAATAGTGGGGCTGCTGAGGGCTCTAGAGACACCCAGACACTATAAGCAGAGCAGACAGTCTCTGGAATTCAGCAACCTGTCAGTGGGCCTTACTTTGGAATATATGTTCCCCAATGTATCAGAGTTAGACTCATTAATAATTTCCCTACACATGGCCTTTCTGACCCTTTTATTTGAACCTATAATTAGCACTATACTTGTTAATTATATGCACCAGAGACTTAATGCTTTGGTCTGTTCATCTGCCAGTTGAGTCCTGAATCTCAGCAGAGCTACAACACCTACTCTCCAGCTCAATGGACTCACCCAGAACAACGAAGAAATGGATGATGATGAGCAATGCCCATCCCAAAAAACAGAGAGTATCTACAAGTGCAAGCAAGACAGTTCCATCCCTCTGCCCTGTGGGATCTAAGCCCCTCTCAATCAGCAACAGAGTGGGCATCACCACCGTAAAATGCCCACGATTGGGGAAGGAACAATGGACTAAAGTAGACTTATTATTATTCTAGCAATGGAAGAGCTTGTATCATTGATATAGAGGCAGTGGCCACCAGATGTTCTGAGGGGAAGGAAAGGGAAGAATAGGTGTAACATGGGGCATTTTTGGGATATTGGAATTGTCCTGCATGATATTGCAATGACAGATATGGCCATTGTACATTTTGTCAATACCTATAAATTTGTGCAGTGCAAAGTATAAACCATAATGTAAACTATAGACCAAAGTTAGTAGCAATGCTTCAATATTTAGTCATCAATTTTAACCAATGTAGAATCTGAATTAAAGATGTTGTTAATGTGGGAAAGGGTGGGAGGAGGGGTGGGGCATATGGGAAACCTCTATATTTTTGACGTAACGTTTATGTAATCTAAAGTTTTTAAAAATTAAAAAAATTTTTTAAATAAAAAAAAGTAAACTGCTGAGAATGTGGACTAAAAATGTGAAAAATTTCATTGCAGAGTACAGCCGATAGTTATAATAGAATTCAATCAAGAGTCAACTTGTTTATTTTATGCATCAGAACTCTTTTTTTAAATTAGTTAACTTACTATGTGAATATATTTCCAGTGAACTCTAAAGATTTAAGCCTCTGCCAATGAAGATTGAAAAGTGGCTCTAATAGTTAATGAAGTCTCACAAGAGACAACAAGTATCTTTATACATGTTATTGCATTTATATCTTATCAATCCTGGGCTAAATTATAGCTATCATTTCTCTTAAACCTCCTCTTAAAATAGAATTAAATTGCCTCAGGTCTTTTATTGCAAGTGCAAATTACACATTTATTTTTCTCCAAATCTTATAGAGAGCTATAGGTTAGTGGGAAAGAAGAAACATGTATTCAAAGATATTTGAATATTCTCCCTTGTATCTGTGTCTACTTATACTGCTCTGGAATTGATGAACTTCCACAGAATATAAATTTGAATATCTAGATAACTATGTAAATATACAGTCATGTTCAGTTATGCTATCTTTTCATATTTTTTGAAGATTGTGTTTATTAGTAAAGATAAAGAATCAATAATGGGGAGTATTGTCTTCTCTCTGTCCAAATGCATATTTTAAGAGAAGTAACCAGTTGAATATATTAATTCAAATACTTGGAGCAGCTGCAGTATGCCTTTATGAACACCATAAATTTAAATTAATTAATCCAAAATGAATTACAAATTATTTTTGTAAACTACATATTGATCCTTAAGGGTTATTTAAACAGCTGAACTTGATGTCATTTGCCCCATCTGCCACAACAGATGCTTTATTCCAATATGAATATTAAATGAATTTTGAAAGCAATTTCCATAATTGTAAGAAACATTTACAAAATGAAGAAAAGATGATAGTCTTTTTGATGATTGGCATTATTTTTAATATTTCATTGTGGGAATACCCTACAAATATAAACTGTAATACAAATCTAAGTTTAATCACGGAACACAAGGACATAATGTACAACTAATATAGATAATTTTCCATATTGCTCATTTCCCGTAGATTATTCAAGCAGTTTAACAGGCACATTAGTTGTGCCTTGTAGTATTTCAATTGAATTTGCCAGTTTCTTCCTAAATGATTCATTTCAAGGTTGTTAACCATGTTTTACTTTGGACTCATGTTTTCCTTTTCATTTTGACAAAACTGTTGGAGAAAATAAGAATTGGGAAATCGTTGCTCTAAATCTATTTTTAGTGAGAAAATTCTAAAATTGTCATATTACCTTAGGAGACTTTAGCCAATAATTATAAACTGAGACACTAAAGGGATTGGGTGAACCATAGCTCTACAATGAAGGGTTTAAGGTGAATGCACTGAGGAAATTCCACACGAATAATGATGTCTATTTAAAAATAGATTCCTAAGGACCACAAAACAGTTGTAGAACAGGTGCACAAGGAGATATATGTAATGATATAATTGCAGCACTGTTTGTAGTGGCAGAGATTTGGAGGAAGCTGGTTTTCCATCACCAAGAGAACTGCTAGATATAATGTGGTGAATAAGTACTAGGAACAATTATGCAACAGTTAGAAGCAACAGAATAGATGTAAGATATCAACAGGGATAAATCATCAAAATGTAGAGGTTAGTAACAAACGGAGAAAGCAGAATGTCAGTCTTAACTGATTAATTTTTATTCTCAATATGGGTCATATGTTACTGCTTCTATAATATCTTTAGCTGGATGCCGGGTATTCTTAAATTTTACATTGTTTTTCAGGGACACAATTAGGTTACTTGGAAACCATTTGATTCCTTAGGATCTTCCTTTTAATATTTGTTAGATGGGACCAAAGACAATTAATCAGTCTCTGCTATTTTGGCAAGGCCATTCTGATTACCTCATGAATTCTGAGGTTTTCAGTCTTGGTGATGGAAACAAGCATTATTTGCAGCCCTGTGTGAGTGCCATGTAGTGCTACTTTTAGTTCTTTGGGGTGATGTTTTCTCAAGTCTTAGGTAATCCCTTCATATGCATTAGCTGATAATTTCTCACATGAATACTTTAGGGGCACCTTCTGTAGATCACTGGGGTTCTTTCTTTGTGCAGTTCTCTCCTCATTGATGTTATGGCTTATAAACTCTAGCTGCCTTAACCGCCCTGGATTTCCAGCTCTCTTCAATTTAGGGAGTCTTCTGGGGTCAGTGCAGTTCTTCTTTTCTGGATCACAGCCATGAAAACTCTATAAAAGTCAGGGATTTTGGTCAATTAAAAGGCTCACCTAATTTGTTCCCCATATCCTGGGTATCACTCTATTCTGTTGCCTGATATCCAGTTTTTGGAAAGTCATTGCTTCAAATGCTTTCTGTGTTTTCTTTGATTGTTTCAGATGGGAAGATAAATTTGGTCCCTGTTACTTTATCTTGACCAAAAACATAAAATCCCCAACTGTAAAGTATGTAATATTCTCTAGAACTTTGCCAGTGGTGAGATCCCAAGTATTTTTTATGGGGAAAACCTGATGCGACCCACAAACTATTTAAAGCTGGGAGTGAACTGAATCTTACTAAAGCTCAACAAACCCTAGAATAATTCCACCCATCTCTCAATACTAGTAATGTGACAAAAAAGGGTACTTACTTTCTGGTGATAAATAATATTTACTTGAATTTAAATGTTCTTGTATTAAAAATATCCATCAAACAATGAAATATTTTACATCTACATGAAGAAGCAAGACCTTGTCTACATGGTTAAGAGATTAAACAGTCAATAGGGATACATCTTAAAATGAGCCAGATATATGAATAAAGCATATAAGAATTTAAATGTATTTTTAAAAAAACATGATTATCGTGTTAAAGGATCAATGAAAAGGATGACAAAATATATGCACAGATGGGAATATCAGCAGAGAGATGGAAATTGATTCTAAAATCTCTCTATATAAATGTAAAGTATAAAAAATATCATAAAGTATTTTGAAAAAATAAATTTAGGGGACTTAAAAACCTCATGTTAAAACTTACTATAATGCTATAATTATTACGGAAGTGTTTTTTTGTTATAAGAATGGATAAAAACATTAAGGGAACACAGAAGAAAGTCAAGAACTAGCCCCTCATATGTTTAGTCAATTGAACTTTTCAAGCAGGATGCTAATTCAATTAAATGGAAATGGAAAGTCTTTAACATAAATAGTGTTGAAATACCTAGTTATCCATATAAAAAATAATTTGCCTAGGCAGAAAATATTTGAGATGGCTCATAGACCTTAGGATAAAAGCTAGGACCATAAGGTCTCTAGAAGAATATATAGGAGATTATTTCACAACCTTGAAGTGGGCAGTCTTATTAAATAGGATTTAACATACTCACCATAAAAGAAAAGAAGAAAAGAGAAGCTGGTCTTCATTCCAATTAATTTTATTTTTAAAAAAATACACCTTTAAGCAAATGAAGAGAAAATTAGACATAAAATATGTATAGTACAGACAAAGAAATTCCTATCCAGAATAGATAAAGGACTTTAACAGACAATGCAAAGAAAAAAATATTAATTAAAAATAATCAAAAAACACAAAATATAAGAGAAAAGATATAAAAATATCTAATTAGCACATAAAATATGTATAATATCATTAGCCATCAGGGAAATGCATTTTAAAACAAAAAATATTCTTTAACACCCTTTAAAAGGACAAAATATATGCATGCATATAAACACATATATAAATATGCAATATATAAAATGTTGGTTCAGAATTGGAGCAACTAGATCTCTTATGCATTATTGGTATATAATAAAATGATATAGCCATTTTGGCAGTTTCTTATAAAGCTAAACACACTTGCCCTAAGACTTATTAATACTATTTCTGAGTATTTATCTAAGCCTAATGAAAAAATATGTCCACAAAAGCCTGATACTAGAATGTTTATAGGAGCTATATTAATATTAGTCCAATCTAGAAACAACCCAAAGCTCGTCCACATGGGAATTAATAGACAAACTAGACTAGTCACATAATTGAATACTACTCAGCAATGGAAAAGGAGCAAACTACTGACATGTGAAATGACATGGATGAATATCAAAAACTTTTTGAACTACAGGCATCAAAGATTGAATACTACATAAGATACATATATATACATACCACATGTATAATCATTCTATACATAAATACATATCTATATATACATATATTCATATATATATGATCATGATCAAGAACAGTCAAAAATATTTTTGATTATAGATTTCAGAACAGTATTGCCTATAGGGTTTGACTAGAAGGTGACATGAGGAATTTTACAGGGGTAATGAAAATGTTCCACATCTGATATTGGGTAGTGAATATCCAGTGGATGGTGAATATTTAAAGTTGTCAAAACTCACTAAACCAAATACTCAATATTTCCACTTTTCTCACATCATGTCATCTTTGATATTCAATCCCACTGTAATCTGAATGAAACTATTTTTCCTCCATTCTATGAAACTTTCTTTTTTGGGGGGATATAAACTTTAAAATTTGTCCCTGAACCTTTAGCAGTTCTTTGAGACAGACTTACTTCTTACTTTGTTTGTCCTTGGGTGAATCTTGATAAGTCATTCACTTAAGATTACTGTGTGTTGTTGCTATTTAAAGTATCTGGAAGCATGCTGTGGGACACAGAGCTGGAAAACTAGCCGTTCCTCTATCAGTCCACAGAGAAACTGTATCAAAAGGGAATAAACTAGAAGATACAAAAAATATTAAATTAAAGACATAAGTGAAAATAATTTCCCAGTTAGGAGTATCGTTGTATGGAATAGAGCAGAGGGTGGCAATGCCACTAAATTCAATTGTCCCCTTTTTCCTTACTCAGGACTCTGGACTTGAGAGATCCTAGTTAAGGATGACACATTCTTGACCTCCCTGTAGTTTGGGCAGTCATTAACCACATCATCCCTAATGGCATAATAGAAGAAATGATGGTCATCACTATAAGGCAGGACTTTTTAGTGAACAGGGAAGACTTTCTGACTCTTTATATTCCCTCTGCTTTCTAGCTGGACCATGGATATGAGAGTTAACTCTGAGCAAACCATGAAGATTCTTAGACCTCAGAAATAACACGTACTAAAGGGTTACTTCTCATAAAATGACCTCTCCAGTTCATCATTACAAGGAGTAGTGTAGTAATATATGAAAAATAAAATATTCCTTGTTTGATTGAACACAGTGTACAGTATATTATTGTGGAGTTAGAAAATCAGATTAAAACCTCAATCCAAGAGACAAATAGATTTTTGGCACTTTTATCATCTCTGAACCTATATTTCCTAAAATCAGGATAACAATATAAAATTGTTAAATGCTGATTTGAGATTTAAAATACCATCACATAGTATGTACTCAATAAATTATAGTCTATCATCCATCTTTACTCTGTACATGATATTAATTTTCATTCTGTTTATATTGAAAATGCTTTCTCAGGCATGAAAATTCATGTCTAGTTCTTGATTGTCATCAATAGAAATGGCAATCAAATTGTTGTCTATGGTTTCAAACAGTTTTTAAGTCTCCAACAATTGGATACAGGATTCTCTTACTTCCCCTTCATATTGAAGGCCTAAACTATTTGTTAAACTTGTAAGCTTACTGAAAAGAACTTCTAAATAGAATGATTAGCTGCCATTCCATAATTTAAAATTTACAACTGATTCAATGGAAGAAGACACTACTGGTTATTTGAGTCTGTGCATTTGTTTCATGACGACAATTTTTTAAGATGACCCCTTTTAGGAATCTTTCTATTTGATACTTATAACTCATTTCAAAGTTACCCTTTGCCTGAATAAAACACAAGAAAAGTATCAAATTCCTCATTTTTAAAATAGATTGTTAAGATTTTAGAAGATATGAGCAAAGAAAATGCAGCAAATTTTAATATTAATCAGTTGTAAATTTAACAACAAAAACAGCAACGAACCAGAAACAGCTTTTTTATAATGTATGTTGACGTGATTTATTCTGGAAACTTTTTTCAGGATGAAGCAACTGATCTCTTTTCCTTAGATATCACTAGATCATGCAAAAAATATGAAGTAATTATATTCTCTCACCTAAATGTATTTTAACTAGGTGCTTTCAGTATGTAAACAAATATCTTTGAGACCTTGACTTGAGTGAACAAACATAAAATTCACTGAAAATAGCCTAGTACAACTCAGTTCTTCTCTGGAAAATAAAATCAATTGACTTCCTAGCTATTATTAAGATGAATGCTTCAGCTTTGAGTTTCTCTTCCCATTTTAGATTTTGGTAAATAGAAGGTCGTTCATTTTTTGAGCATTTAACTAGGAAGTTAAAGGCTCTGCGATTCAGATTGAAGATATATATTACCTGTAAATTAAAATGTCATGGAGCAATTAAAGCGAAAAGAAACCTTTCATGTATTGGCAATCTATTTCTACTACTGCTTTAGCTACCTGATTTTTCTAAGGAATTGTAAAGAGCAAGATAGACTATACTTATGTGAAAAGAATATTAATGTTGTATTCCAAGTGTTGTAAAATATACCATATTCAAATTCATAAAGAGTTTATTGATAAATGACTTTTTATAATATACATACAGAACATGCACATTTTATTCAATAGATTTTAACTCTTTTTTCCACGATATTTCCTAGCAAATAATGTAATAAAAGGTGACTAGATATTCAAGTGAGACTTTCACTCCTCAACATCAAAAGTAATTAGTAAAATCAGCATTAAAAAATCCTAATAAGGTGCTCTATCATATAATTAAGGGAGAGATCAACTTGAATATATATAATTTTCTGAAACCCTACCCTATGGGAAACTCAGTTCTAACTGCTTTCCTATATAATCTGTTATCTTCACAGCTTATGTTAGGAAAGTCCCCAAATTTACGTACAAGTAACTTGAGGTCATCTTCCATGCCTACTTACCTTAACAGAGTTATAAAACACATAAAAGGAGAGTTAGATGACATTCAGTACCAGGTTATTTCACTATGCAAAACCACCTAAATTCCACAGAGAGATTTGGTACTGATATATAAGCAAGCTTTAATTTTTGTGGTAATCCATGATCAAATTTTTCACTAAAACATTGCAAAGGTCTCTTTCCTTTATCTTTCTTTCTCAATAAATATATTTCACCAACCATATATCTGTTATTGGACATTTGTTTTAATTGGTTGGCCCTCCTACAACATTTCCCATCCTTTTTCCAGGGGGAAAAAGTGATATTAAAACTTCTCAATTTGAAGGAACAATAATAACAAAAAAGTTTTAAACCTTGTTCATTCCATTCTCTCACTTTTCAATAGCACTGCAATTTACTAACTCAAAAAATTGTTTAACATTATAAAGTAAATTCCACAATCTTAAACATATGTATTTGTTTAATTATAAAAGTTACATATGCTACCTATAAAATATTTTGAAAATATGATTATCATGACATTTGGTCATTTCAATAATTTCTTCTTAGCCTTATATATTTAAATATAAAATTAGGATCCTACATTTTATAATTTATTTGATCCCATTTTTCTCACTTGATACTGAATACTTTTCCTCATCAATAATTATTGTTTAAAGACACTATTTTAATGACTGAATAAAATTCCATCTTTGAAAGTACCACGGTTTACTTATTCATTTTACATTTGATCTTAGCCAAAATGCCATGAAGCAATGATATTAATTTTATCTTTAGTGTTGTTCTTTTAGTATGCTTAACTTTTTTTCCTTTAATTTAAAATTTAACTTTTGAAATGGAAAGATTTACAATTCATTAGTCATATCTATAGAATAAGAAATATTGGTAGTAAAATTATTAAAACTTGATATCTATGGACATAATCATTTCTAGAAGGATTAAAATAATTACAAATGAATTAAATTTCCATTTCTTTATATAATTACCATTTAGCCATACCATTGCCAATTAACTAAATTTTCTACTCCTATAGAGAAATAACTAAAACTATTAATTTTTAAATAAATAAAGATTCACAAGGTTATTTTGTTAACAAATGGTTTTGCTGAGTAAATTACCTGCTCATGTTCTATAGTGGGGTCTTTTTTGTATTTTTTTTTCTTTTTTAATGGTTTTCAGATACAGTTAAATTAATCAAATTCATCACACACCTCAGAAATTATGGTACAATGTCATCATTGGTTCAATGAAATTCTCTATCATTTTTATTCTGTTTTTCATTCTTTTTTTATATCCTAGCAATTTAGTAGTCATTTGAAAAACTAATACATGTAAATGGAAAGAAAACTTAATACATTTCTATTATTCTCTACCTCAATTACTTGGTATTGGGATGTGTGTACCTGGTGGGCACAGTACAACAAATTAGAGCTTGGATCAGAATGCACCTTGCCACCCTCATTTCCTGTTCCAAGTCGATTGTGTTTTTTTTTTCCTTTTTACCTTTTTTATTTTAGTAAGGTACATAGAATTCAAATTTCTCATTTTAAGCACATTCCCATGTACAATTCAGTGATAAATGTTACATTTACAATATTGTGCCAAGATAAACAACATCCATTACACAAAATTTTTCGCCACCTTAAACAGAAACTCTGTATCCATTAAGCAGTAACTCCCCAGATCTCACTGGTAACTTGTATTCTACATTCTGTCTCTCTGAATTTACATATTCAAGGTATTCCATAAGTGAGATTATACAATATTTTTCTTTTTGTGCCTGGTTTATTTCCCCAACATGATTTCTTCAATGTTCACATATCAGAATATCATTCCTCTTTACAGCTGAATAATATCGCATTGTATGTATATACCACATTTTGTTTATCCATTTATCTGTTGATGGTCACGGGTTACTTCCATACTTTTTTGCAATTGTGAATAATGCCACTAGGAATATCCGTGTGCAAATATCTGCTCAAATCCCTTCTTTCAATTCTTTCGGGCATATGCCTAGAAGCAGGATTGTCAGATCATATGCTAATTCTATTGTCATGGTTTGAGTTTGAATTAATTATGAATTCCAAAAATATAAATTAGATTATGTTTGTAAGCTCATCTGTTCATCTGGGCATGATTAAGTTATGAGTAGGGCGTTAATTGCCACGTCAGTGAGATGTTGAGCCCCACCCCTCGGTGGGGATGGTCTCAAGTAGAAGCAGAGATTGGAGAGAAGCAGAGAGGAGATTTGGAGAAGCAGATTTGAGAAGCAGTTCTGATGTTGGAGTGAGCCGATCGCCGGATAGGCTACAGCTGGCCTTGTGGAGAGA
>PVKH010006444.1:0-21051 GCA_004027955.1 Chaetophractus vellerosus | reverse complement strand
GGAGATTGTTCTGGGTTTTCTGGGTGGGTTCAGTGCAATCGCATGAGTCATTAAAGACAGAGAACCCTCCCAGCTGGGCCAGAGGTACAAGATAGAAGGGGAGAGACAAAGCATAGGAGGGACTCGACTGCTGCTGCTGGCTTTGAAGATGGAAGGGGCCCATGATCCCAAGAATTTGGTTGGTGTCCAGAAGCTTGGAAAGGCAGTCAGCAAGAAAGTGGGAACTGCAGTCCTACAACCACCTGAATGGACAAGGAAACGGATTCTTTCCTAGAGCCTCCAGAAAGGAACATAGTCTGCCTACACCTTAATTTAGCCTGATGAGACCACACTCGTCTTCTAACCTACAGAATTTTCAGATAATAAATTTGCATTGTTTTAAGCCATTAAGTTTGTGGCAATTTTTATGGCAGCAATAGAAAATGAATCCACTTCTCTACATGATAAAGGGCAAATATGAAAAAACCCTATAGCTAATGTCATACCTAACGGTGAGAGCCTGAACACTTTTGTCCTAAGATTGGGAACAGGGCAAGGATGCCCACTTCTATTCAACATTGTACTAAAGATCCCAGCCAGTGTAAAAGGGCCGTAAAAGAAATGAGTCATGAGGTTTAAAAAGGAATAAAAAATAAAACTTTTATCCAGTCAACATTATCCTGTGTGTGGAAAATCCAAAGGAATTTCAAGAGTGAATTTAGCAAAGCCACAGGGTAAAAAGCCAATATACAAAAATCCCTATTTATTCTATACACTAGTCACAATTCACTGGACAAGACAAATTGACAGAAAGCAATGCCATTTATAATGACCTCCAAAAATATTAAATATATAGGGATAAATTTAATAAAAGGTATGTGTATTAGCCAGCCAAAGGAGTGTTGATGCAAAGTATCAGAAATCTGTTGGCTTTTATAAAGGGTATTTATTTAGGGGAGAAGCTTACAGTCACAAGGCCCTAAAGAGTCCAACCCAAGGTACCATAAGAGGTACTTTCTCACCCAAAGCCTGTTGCCACATGTTGGCGCAAGATGGCGGGCGATGTCTGCCTTCCTTCTTCCTCTTAAGCTTCTTCTGATCTCAGCTGTAGGCTGGCATAAGGCTCGTCCCTCAGGGCTTGTCAGCTGCTCTGTTCTCTTTAGCTGCAAACCAGTAGGCTCATCTCTCTTCCTGAGTCCTCTGCCGTTTCTATGGAGCTCTCTCCCTCTGTGTTCTTCTTCTCCGTGTATCTACTTCTGTGTTCTTGATTGAGTGTCTGTTTATATAGCCCACCAAAGGGGTGGGGACTCAACCTTGCACACCCTAATGATGTGATTGAATCAAAGCCCTAATCTTGATTTAGTAAAGTAAAAGTGAAACTTCTGAATTTAATACAATCAAAGGTATATCACGCCCAGAGAAACACACCAGTTTACAAACAATAAATATTTCTTTTTGGAATTCATAAATAGTATCAAACTGTCACAGTATGTAAGAACGCTACACTGAAAACTAAAACAAAACAATAATGCTGCAGAGATATTAAAGAATACCTAAATAAATGGAGTGCTATACCATGTTCATAGATTGGAGGATCTATTATTAAGGCAATTCTCTCCAAATTGAGCTGTAGAGTCAACTCAACCCCTGTCAAAATCCCCACATGCTTTTTTTTTTTTTTAGAAATTGACAAACTGATTCTAAAATTTATATGGAAATGCAAAATCCATTTATATGGAATAGGCAAAACAACTTTGAAAAAGAATGGAGTTGTAGGATCTATTGTGCCTGATTTCTAGACCTACTATAGTAAAAAAAAAAAAGACAGTGTGGTAATAGTGAAAGAATACACATATAGATCAATGGAACAGAATACAGGGTCCAGAAATAGATGCACATGTATATAATTGATTTTTTTTTACTGAGGTGCCAAGGTAATTCAATAGGGAAAGGACAGTCTTTTCAACAATGCTGCTCGAAGAAATGGATATACATATGGGAAGAAAAGTGGACTATGACTCTCACCTTACATCATACACAGAATTAACTCTAAATGAATCATAGACCTAAATGTAAAATCTAAACCTATAAAAACATCTAGAAGACAAAAGAAGGAGAAAATCCTCACAATTTGGTTTCCTAGGTAAGAAACAAAAAGCATGGACCAAAAAAAAATGAATAAAATTTAAATTTTATTTAAGTAAATAAATTGAATTTCACTAAAATGAAACATTTCTGTTATTCAAAAGATATTCTTAAGACAATGAAAATGCAAGCTATGGACATGGAAAAAATATTCACAATATATATCCCTGACAAAGGACTTTTACTCCTAATGTATAAAGAAGTATAACAACTTAGAATTGAGAAGACAAGTTAATTCTAAGAATGGATAAAAGACTTTAACAGACTATTCACAAAAGAAAATATATAAATGGCTTAAAAAGCACATGAAAAGATACTCACTAACATGAGTCACAGGGAAAATGCAAGTGAATAAAAGCCAATGAGACCTGACTACCTAATATCAAATGTTGACAAGAATGTGGAGAAACTGGAACTGTCATATACTGCTGATAGAAATGTAAAATGGTACAACCAGTTGGAAAAACAGTTTGACAATGTCTTAATAGTTAAAAATATACTTATCATATGACCAGAAATTGTAGAGATATTTGCCTAAGAGAAACAAAAATATATGTTCACAAAATAACTTATCCATGAATGTTCAAAGCACATTCACTCACAACAGCCCCAAACTAGAAACAACCTAAATGTCCATTAACAGGCGAATAGATTTAAAAAATTACAGGATATCCATGCAGTGGAATACTAGTCAGAAATAAAAAGGGACAAACCACTGATGCATGCAGTAACATGAATAAATATAAAAATAACATTATTCTGAACGAAATAAACCAGACACAAAAGAGTACAGAAGATATGATTCCATCTTTTCACAGGAAGCAAATCATTGGCTGCCTATAGGCAGGGGTGTAGGGAGAGACTGACTACAAGGAAGCATGAGGGAATTTGGGGGCAAATATTCTATCTTGATTGGGATGGTGGTCATATGGGCATATACGTTTGTTAAATTCCATGAAAATGCCTCGATTTTTAAAATATTTCAAAATATATGCTATAATAATTTATTTTTTGAAGGGGTTGGGTATCTCTAAAATGAATAAATAAACTGTTTCTTAATATTTACAAATAATTATGCCAGCAACTATACCCTTCGCTATGGAGTGTACTATAATAAAGCCAAACAAAAAAAGTGACTTAAAGTATAGAAATTAAATATAAAAGTTTTAAATTGATCATAAAACATAATCAACAAATAATAAACGCCTTTCCAAAAAATAAGAACGTGGACTGATGTTTACATTGTTTGCATTTGTGTCACTGGCCATTTCCCTTTGCTGTGAATTAGCATCATTGGATGAGGGAGCTTGAAAATCTAAGTCCCAACCCCACCCAGCCACCAACAGGATGAGCCACCTTAGGGAAGTAAGATAATTATGGCTCATAATAATTCTAGACTTCTAGGTCTGAAAGATGAAGTACTATTTTTAAGGGCAAGGGTAAGATTAGCAACCTCGATAATACCCGTAATCTGTATTCACGAGGATTAATGAGTCAAAAAAGCAAGCAGGTTTGCTAATGAGAATATCTCTTGGCTTTCCTTCATCTGCGAATGTTTTTATTTTGCATTCTCTCTTCTTATCTGGAGGATATTTTCATATGATATGGAATTCTGTGTTGACAGTTGCTTTTTTCCTGCACCTTAAAAATGTCTTTCCATTGCCTCTGACCCCCATGGTTTCCATGAGTGGTATCTGCAGTCATCCTCATCATTGTTGCTGAACAACAATAAACAAAAGGAGGAGAGGAGATTTCCTCCACTCATTCTGACTGTAGGGTCCCCCCTTATTGTTCCTCAAACCAGAAATAGAGAGCTTCCCTTGCAACTTTCTCTGCTACGCCTGATGTGCATTTCCAGGTTTCAAGCTGCCTTTGAGTCTAGGCCAGGAGACATGGGAGGGAGGGAGGGAGGAAGGAAGGAAGGAAGGATGGACGGAAAGATGGACGGATGGACATTCGCTGCTGGTTTCATAGTTAAGTTTTGGCACCTTCCCCAAACAGCCTGCTATCATTTACTTTCCAGCGTCCTCAGAGAGGTGCTCCATGCCTTCTGTCCAGGTTCCAGTTTCATTCAGGGGGAGCCATGCTGGGGTGTACTTATTCCATCTTGATCACAATTATGTTTTCATGTCTTTCTGCCCTGACACACTTCATGTCCCATCAGTGCAGAGACCAAGTCTAGCTTGTTAATAAGTGGATCTGGATCCCTGACCTTAGCTCAGTGTTCTTCACATAGCTGTTTCTCCTCTAAAATTCACTGAATAAATAAATAAGTTGGGAAGACTAAGTTAGATGATGCTTGTAAGGCAGCTCATGTAATGCCTGTCATAAAGATGCTTGATATCAATAAACAATAATCTATTATTATCTGCAGAGACTTGCAGGCTGCCATGCCTTCCTCCTTTATTTTCCAACCAGTGTAGAAGCACTCAGAGCAGTTAGGGGCTCCTACAAGTCACTAACCTATTTAAGTAAAAGAGGCACCTCTTCAAAAATGTTATCCATAAGCCCCAAGAAAATCTGAGTTTGTTGTACCAAATGTTGTACTGAAAAATACCAGGACTGTTTTGCATACACACACGCTAAGTATCTAAATTGCAATTCCTTGAAAGAGGACTTCCTTTATGTCTTGCACTTCTTCAGCAGGCAGATGGGAGGTTAAGACGAGCGTTTGGGGAACTCTCAGTACCGAAAGCTTTGAACAGATTGGTGCCCGCGTTCCTGTTTGGATTTTGTGGATCAGATTCCCTGGGAGTGGGGCCTCCATTTGAACAACTCCAGAGAGTACATTCGCATCATAAGCTCGAGTGAATGGTGTCATCAAGTGGCAAGTTGTCTATTGCTTGCCCAATAGTACTTGATGGCTTTTGTCCACATTTACAGTCCAGTTTTCTTCTTTTTACTAAAACTAACAAGGGCCTCTTGGTGGAACCTAAACTGGAACATTGTTGCAAGAAAGTCTGGGAAATGTAGCTTCCAGACTTCCAGTCCTCACCATACAGGGATGACCTCAGAATGTCCAGTATAGGGCTGAATATCAGCCCAATGTCCAATACATCTTTTGAGATCATCATCATATCCTTCTCTTTAATTGCTATTATAACAAATTATCATCTTTTCATTCCTAGGATAAACTGGCCTTCTAATACATTGCTGTAATTTATTTGTTAATGTTTCAGTTGGAGTTTTTTGCAGTCTATTCACAAGTAGCATGGCCTATATAATTTTTTGTACTAGTCTTGTTTGGATTTGGTATCAGGGTTATACTAGCTTGACTGAATGAGTTGGAAACTATCTTTTTCTATTCTGTGGAATAGTTTATATAATAATAATATAGAACTTTCCTGCTAAATGGTCAGCACCTGTTTTTTGTTTTGTTCTATGTACAGTCCTCTGATTACCTCTTCTGTTTCTACTATGGTTGATCTTCTCTTTAGATTTCTTTCTCTTTGGGTGTCCACTTTAATTAATTCATTCTCAAACATTTCTAAATAGTTTTTCATTTTGGTTTTAATTTTCTTTTTTAACCCAAGTTATTTAGAAAATTGCTTGTTAAATGCAAGTGGATAGGCTCTTTTTAACATGGCAGTGACGTCCCCCACCCACGCTGACTGCAGTTCTGCACTTCCTTGCTTTACGCGTCCGTGTTCTGTTCGGGGCGGCAGGATGCCGGCTCTCGGGCATGGATCATGGCTTGTCTGGAGCAATTGCGGACTCCTGTTCCCACTGACAGACACCTTCCCGGCTTGCCGGGCGACCCACGTAGCCACAGGACCCCACCCCAGCACCTCCCTTCCTACTCTGGCTGTGCGAATGAAGCACTGGACTGATGGCATAGCTCAGGAAGTAAGCACAGAACGTGCCCAGGCTCGGCCACCAGCTCCACCAAGGAGGAGCTGTCTACCTCTGGGCAAACGACAACCTCTCATGCCTCAGTTTTCCCACCTGTAAATGAAGAATAAAAGTACCTACTCATGGACTGATTTGAGTACTTAATGCGTGAAAATATGCAAGGGGCTTAGAACAATGTGTGGCAAAAAGTCAGTCATGTGAAGCATGGTGGTCATTTAATGACGGTGCTGACGGTAGTTATTAGCAATGGCGTGACTGTGGGAAGAGGCAGCAGCAGCCTCTAGGGAATGTGATGGCTCCATGGAGCAGAAGGAAAGGAAGGCCTGGATCCTTGATGGTGAGGCTGAGCTGCAGAACTGAGCCTGGAAAACCTGCCTCCCTGACATGGTGTGGGGAAACAATAACGCCCGTCCTTAAGGGCTCTCTTCCTTTTCACTGAACGCATCTTATTGTATTTTTCA
The DNA here is from genome assembly GCA_004027955.1 of Chaetophractus vellerosus. Lineage (NCBI taxonomy): Eukaryota > Metazoa > Chordata > Mammalia > Cingulata > Chlamyphoridae > Chaetophractus > Chaetophractus vellerosus. The sequence continues at coordinate 14,614 of PVKH010006444.1, read as the reverse complement.
TTCATTCAAAAATTGGTGCCACGTCCTCTTCTAGGCTCTGGGGATACTGCAGTGTACATCAATGATAACAACTCTCAGCCTGCTGAAGCGGGCTTTCTTTTTAGACTAATTTTTAATAGTATTCCATTGCAGCCACAGAATGTAGCCTAGTAAGCTCTATTTTGGGGGATTTACTGAGATTTTGTTCCTAATACAATTTTTGTGAATATTCCACGGGTATTTAAAAAGAACACACCTACAACAAACACAGATATACACAGGTAGTACATGAAGTATGAGTTTTAGGTCAAGGTTGACTTTTAGCATATGGACAATCAGTTGTTCCAACACCGTTTGTTGAACAGATGACTCTTTCTCCACTGAGTTGCTTTTGCACCTTTTTGAAAAACCAAGTGGCCATATTTGGACTCTGTGTTCTGTTCCACTGACTTACGTACACATCCCTTTGCCAGTACTATACCGTCTTGATTATTGTGGCTTTAAAGTCAGTCTCAAAATCAGGTGTGTAATTCCTCCAACGCTGTCTTTTTAAAATCGTTTCAGCTGTTCTAACTCCCCTGCCTTTCCATATATATTATCTAAAGATTTATTTATTTTTATTTATTTATTCCCCCCGCCTTGTTGTTGTTTGCACTCGCTGTCCTTTTCTTAGGAGGCACCGGGAACCGAACCCGGGGTCTCCCACGTGGAGGGAGGTGCCTAATCGCTTGAGCCACCTCTGCTCCCTGCTTGTTGTGTCTCTCACTGTGTTTCCTTGCTGTGCCTCTGGTTGCGTCATCTCACTGCCTCATCTTGTGTCAGCTTGCCACGCCAGCCTGTCGTGTCAGCTTAGTGTCTTGCTCGTCTTCTTTAGGAGGCACCAAAAACTGAACACAGGACCTCCCATGTGGTAGGCAGGAGCCCAGCTGCTTGAGCCATATCTGCTTCCCCTCCATATACATTTTAGAATCATTTTGTCCGCATCTCCAGACAATTCCGTGGGCTTTTTAACGGAATTCCATTAACTCTATAGAGCAATTTGGGAAGAATTGGCATCTTTACTATGTTGAGTCTTCCATATATTCCTTCAGTTTTAGGTCCACTTTGATTTCTTTCTACAGAGTGTTTGTTTGTTTTTTGAGCATACAAATCCTGAACATACTTTTTTAGATCTACCTGGCTATATTTTTAATATAAGGCTTAATGAATGAAATGGCTGAGCACAATTCCTGATCCAGAATTTTACATAAAAAACTCTGCAGATTTTTATAGTCACACTTGATGAGAAACACTGTTCATATAAGGAAAGAGATGAAAAATTTAAAGTAATTTTTACGAACATTAAAAAATTCACAACAGTTTAAATTCAATTAAACAATAGTTATAAATTCTCCTCTATCTTCCTTTTCTTTCATTGATCAATATGATTTTGAGATTTCTTCTGAAAATGTGAATAGGTCAAGATTTCAATCAAACGGTTTCGTCTCACATTTTCAAAGTAATGATTAGGCACTCATTTGTATGATGTACATGCAGTGTGAGGGCAGGCACCCTGCAGCCAGATTGTGCACACACACAGCAGGGGTTAGGAGAGGTGGCCTGGAGCGATGCACATGAGGAACCCCTGCCTGGACTGCCTTCCTCACGTCCATCAGCCTGTGCTGCTCCAGGCACTCTCCCGGCAGTAGGACCCCCTTGACCTCTTTCAGGGCACTGTAGGCTGCTCGTCAGGCCGCCAGCAGGGAGGACAGCCTGCCACATTAGACTCAGTCCCCCTGCACAGCCCAGGGAACATTCTCTAAGGAATCACTTTCCCGCAGAGATAGAATGTGAGCCACATATGTGGGCAGAAATTCTTTAGTAGCCACATTTCTGGAAAAGTAAAAAGAAACAGGTGAAGTTAATGTCAATAATGCATTTCATTTAGTGCTAAATCCAAGCATATTCAAAACATTTCAACATGTAGTCAGTATAAACAAAGTATTAGTGAATTACCAACGAGATAGCAGGTGTGTCAAGTTACACGCTGCTGTGGGTAGAATCTTGTTCCCACAAAGGCACGTTCAGGAACTCAGCCCCGTCCCGTAGGTGTGACCCACTGGTAAATAGGACCTTTGCAGGCGTTACTAGTTAAGGTGACGCAAAACTGGATCCGGGTGGGCTTCACCCCTATGTGACCGGAGCCCCTATAAGCCGAGTAGACGTGGACACGTGAGGAGGCCTGAGGGGACAGATGCCCATGACACAGCGGCAGAGACTGAGCGGTGGGTGGCTGGAGAGCGCCCACCACAACACTATCGACGTCGGAGAGCGTGCGGTCCGATGACACCTTGATTCCAAGCCTCCAAAACCAGAAGACACTGGCCGCTGTTTAAGCCAGCCAGTCTGGGACACCGCGCTGCAGAGGCCCCGGCAAACCAAGACGCACACACAACACATCTCAGTTTGCATGCCAAATTTCCATCAGGAATACCTGATCTGAATTTAGATTTCATAAAGTGTGTAGTTGAAAAAGTTGATTCACATATCCAAGTTGTTCCAAATATATTTTAAAGTTTTTGAACACCTGACCCTAATTTAAATCAATTTCAATAAACAAAATTAAAATTTCAGTTGCACCAGCCATAGTTCAAGTGTGCAGTAGTTACATGGGGCTAGTAGCTACCACTGGAAAGAAAGAATAGCCAAAAGAAGGGAAAGGGGGTGGAGAGAAAAGAGGAGGGAGGAAGAGAGGAGGGAAAAGAAAAGGTCAATACAACTAAAATGTCTAAAGTGAAAATTCCAAGTTTTGTAAAAGATGTGGTGTGATCAGAACGCAGGTTCACTGGGGGTGGGAGTGTAAATTAGCATGAGCTTTTGTGTTGTACTCATCTATTAAAGCTGAACATAAGTCCTCTGATTTAGCAATTCACTCCCAGGTATGTACTCAAGCAGAACTGCTCACACACGTTCAACAAAAAGCACAAATTACAATGTTCTCAGCAGCACTATTTGTAATAATAGCCCCAAACTAGGAACTACCCAGATGCCACCAGCAGAGTCGATACACCGCGGTGCATTCCTGCGATAGATTATAACATCACAATGGGAATGCACGATCTAAAGCCACCCACAAGACTCTGGTCATTTCTCACAAATATAAATGTTGAACAAAAGAAGCCAGATTTAGAAAGAGACACATTGTTTAATTCCATTTACATACAGTGCACAAACAGGTGAAGCTCATGTGTCTGGATAGAAGTCAGGCTACTGGTCTACCTTGCAGTAGGGAGGGAGTGCCTGGAAAAGGGGATTTCTGAGCTTATGGAATGTTCTGGCTTTTTATCTGGGTGCTGGTATCCAGATGTGTCCAGTCTATGAAAATCCATTAAGCTGTACACTTAAATGTATTTTTCACCGTGTATATTAGACTTCAAGTAAAAGTTTAGAGAAGAGAAAGAGAAAGGCGGCACTCCTCTGGAAGAAAGCAAATCAAGTCCTCCATTGTAAGAATAAAACACCCCTATTTTTGCAAATAGGGGTGCACCCTGACTGCCTGCTCCCCAACCAAGCACACTACAGCCAGGCCCACAAGTTGCCACTCCCATACACCCTAAGTTTCAGGTTCTCTGGAGTGTGGGGGTGCCGAGCTCAGGACAGAAATCAAAATCTTGCTTAGAAAATAAGACTCCCACCCTCCAAAGCTAAACAGGAACCAACTAATTCAGTGTCCAGAGGGCACGTCTCCGGCAGGACAATCCTATGAATTCTGCATAAGCTCCCACATGGTGTCCTGCCGGGAGCACTGTCACCGCCAGAGGGGCCGTGCCACGAGCGCCCAGCCCTCTTGGCAATGTGTGCAGCTAAGGTTGAGAGGGAGCCGCCGTGGAGTGGCATGCTCACTGTATGTGCTGGTCTGCACGTCTGACATCCTGTGCAATTTCGAGAGCAGCACAGGGCTGCTTCACACTGCTACTGGGAGCCGAAACTCTTCTTCCTTCTGTAAGAGGGTAGAAAATTACTCCATTCTCACAGGGGAAAGCCACAGGGATTAACACTCTCAAAGCACAGAAATACCTTATGGCCAGGAGCTTTTTTGCTCTTCTCTCCTTATCTCTTTATTTTTTTTCTAGCTCTTAGGGCTCAGAGTGAGATGCTGGAAAGCCAAGCTGTCTCCTTCAATCTTATTAGCAGGAATTAGGAGAGGAAAAACTCCCACTCTCAAGGGGAGAACACTGCTTCAACCCCTAGGCCCACATGTCTGCCCCAGGAAGGCTTTAGCTTCAGATGTCAGGCCGTGAATCGTAAAGCAACATGCATCTAGGGGGAGAGTGGGCTGAAAGGATCAAGAATTAGTCAACTGTACAGATTACCTGTATTAAAAACTTTCTTAAAAGGTCGTGCCATAGCGATATCACTTTTGAACTGCAATGTTAATGAATAATACCTAGCTATTTTAATAAAGATTCATATTTTTTCCTACAAAGAAGGTTATATAATATCATTACAAGAAATACACAAAAAAGATTCAACATGGACCTGTGGGTCTGGATAAAGGACCACAATTTAGGCATTTTTAACATTTCCTGGCATCATTCCACTGAGATGAAAGAGTCTTAAATACTAAAATTGGCCCCTAAAAGCCTAGAAAGTATGGACGGGGCCCTGATATCACAGCCTCATCATAAAACACCTGAGAGCAAGACCATCGCCCTCGTCCATTGTATTAGTCAACTAAGAGGGGTGCTGATGCAAAGCCAGAAATCTGTTGGCTTTTATAAAGGGTATTTATTTGGGGTAAAAACTTATAGTTACAAGGCCCTAAAGAGTCCAACTCAAGGTTGATTTCTCACCAAAGTCAGTTGCCCCGTGTTGAAGCAAGATGGTGGGTGATCTCTCCTGGTCTCTCCTTACTTCTTCCTCTTAAGGCTCCATGGGCCCAGCTTCTTTTGATCTCGGCTGTAGGCTTTCATAGGGCTCGTTTTCGGGGCTTCCTATATAAGCTGCAAACTATTAGGCAAATGGCTCGTCTCTCTCTGGGGCTACAGGATCAAAATTGACAAAGTTCTCTCTTCTTCTGTATCTTCTGTGTGTCTTCTTGAGTGAGTGTCCATCTATATAGCTCATCAAGGGGGCGGAGAATCAATCCTGAGTTACACCCTACTGACGTGATCAAATAACATAATTTAATATAATTTAATCAAGGACCTCTCAGCTGAATCTAATATAATCAAAGGGGATCACACCCAGAGAAAAGGACCAGTTTACAAACATAATCTCTTTTTGGAATTCATATATAATATCAAACTGCTACACTCTACCCTCTGAGTTCCAAAAAGACATTACAATATTTAAAAAAAAACTTAACTCAGTTACAATGCTAAGTACAAAATCATATCACAATTGGTTTCAAAAAAATACAGTTTGTCTTGGGGCAAAGTTCCCTCTGGCTGTAGACCTGTGAAACTTACAAAACAATTTATCTGTTTCCAATATACAAAGGGGATAAATATTTGCATTCCCATAAGGAGAATTTGGGAGAGTAATGAGTCACTGATCCCCTAGAGTTCTGAAAACCTGCAGTGCATACTCCATTCAATTTCAAAGTCTGAGAGGCCTTCTTAAGATGATGGCTTCCTATCCTTGGAGCCTCTTGGGGGCCTACCTTTTCCACAGGCGTGCCCAATGGCCATATTCTTGGTTCCACCCTCATCACGCATCTGGGTGGTGACTGAGCTCCAGACCTCATCCTCCAAGAACACTGGGGTGATGGCCACACTTTATCCAATCTCTGGGGTAGAGTCTGAACCCCCTTAGTACAGTGAGGTGGCGACAACATTCTCCTTAATCTCTGGCATACAGGCCCAATCTCCTCAGAACAGTGAGGTAGTGACCTGGCCTTCCAAAATCTATGGGGAATAGGTCCACCCCACTCAGAGCACTGGGGTGTTGACCTAACTCTCCCCAACCCTTGGGAAATGTGCTCTACCCTATCAGTAGCCTGGGGTGGCCAAACTCTCCCTGAACAGTGGGCTGGAACACCCACCTTCTTCAAATGCCAGGGCAAGCTCACCCTCTCTGTATACATGGGTGGGGTTCCGTTCTTGGCCCAAGGAGATGACAATTCCAGACCTCAGCTTCCATGGTTTTCCTCATAAAACCGTTTTCTCTTCCATCTCTCCCCTATGTGTCTCTTTTAGTACAGGCTGACAGTGGTTTTGTTCATACAGAGCTCGCAAAAAGCCTGCTGGTATAGCATGCAGGAAACAGGGTCCAAGTCATCAGGCAGTAACACTTTCCACAAGTCTTTCCTGGATAACTGCATTTTCAATCCTGATTTACAAGTTCCAAGTTTAGTTAATTCCTCAGATGAGGCACTATCTTCTGGGGGCTTGAGTTCTAGGGGCTTGGAATTTCCAGAATCAGTTTCTGGTTTCTTTGTGCCCAATAATTCAGTTATTAGCTTATCTCTTTCCTCTAACATTTTGCTATAAGCTGTAAGGAAAAGCCAGACTGCATTTTCCACATTTAGTTTGGAAATCCCCTTGTCTAAATGTCCAAGTTTGTAATTTTCAAATTCTGCCTTCCATATAACATCAGGAGTCAATCTTGCTAAGTTCTCTACAACTTTAAAACACAAATCGCCTTTCCTCCAGTTTCTAATAATACTTTCATCATTTCCTTCAAAAGCATTATCAGAAATAACTTTAGGCTCCATATTCCTATCAACAGTCTCTTCAAAGCAACCTAGGCCTTTTCTATCAAACATCTCACAATTCCTCCAAAACATACCCCTTACTCATTTACAAAACCATTCCAGCACTGTTGGTAATTGCAGAAGAACCACCCCGCTCTCCTGGTACCTAATTCTGTAGCAGTCAGCTAAGAGGGGTGCTGATGCAAAGTACCAGAAATCTGTGGTGCCAAAGGGGCACTGGGACACAGGTGTGCAAACAGTCATGCTCATATGTATGTGCACTCACACACCCACATGCACGCACACCCACACAGATACTCACACGTATGTATATTCACACACATGCCATGCTGGCAGGGAACTGGTATTTAGCTCTCAGTGGACCTGCTCCCCTATAAGAGACCAGAGATTAGGTTAGGGTCTGTTTCAGTTTGCTGAAAGCTCCTGGGAGCAATATATCAGAAACGGGCTGGGCTTCATAATGGGGATTTATTACATTAAAAGCTTATAGTTCTGAGGCCCTGGAAGTATCCAAATCAAGGAATCACCAAAATATGCTGTCTCACCAAGTTGCAAGCATCTAAAAATGCTTCCTCTCAGAGCTCAGCTCTGGGTGATCAAGCACATGACAGGGCATAAGGTGGCTCTGACAGCCTCTGCCTTCTTCTCCAGACTTACTTTCCCTCCGAGCTCAGCTACGGACGATTAGCCACATGGCTCATCTCTCCCCTGTCCTTTGGACCTCCTCTCTTTCAGTCTTTCAGGGGCCTCTTTCTGTGCCTCCGTGCTCCACTGATTCCAGCCTTCAGCCTCTGGGAACTCTCTCTCAGCCTCTCAGGATGTCTCTCTCTCTGATTTTTTTTTTGTTGTTGTTCCTAGCAGCTTCATTTGTAATAACCAAAAACAGAAAACAACATAACTGTCCATCAACAATTGAATTGATAAACAAATTGTGCTATTACCATATATGGCAGTTTGAGATTATTTTATGATCCCCCAAAGAGAACTATTATGTTTGTAAACTAATCTTTTCCTCTGGGTGTAATGTCCTTTGATTGCACTGAATTTGGTTGAGGGTCTCTTGATTAGAATACTTGCTGAGATTGCTTTAGGGCTTTTGATTAGACTACATCAGTGAGTCATGATTCAGGTTGAGTCTCTGCCCCATGCTTGATCTGATATAAATGGACACTCACTTAGACAGACACAGGGAAAGAGAGAGAGCTCTGCCATTTTTGATCCTGCCATGGGACAAAAAGGAGAGACTCAAACAGCTGAGGCCCTAAGAAGAGATGAGCCATTTGCCTAATAGCTTACATCTGAACATGAGAAGAGAGCGAAACAGTTAGGACTGATACAGGAGGCCCAGAAAGAAATAAGCCCTATGCCAGGAGAGAGAGGACTACAGAATTGCTTAAGCACAATGTCCCAAAAGGCTGAGCCTATGGAGCAGCTCAAGGGGAAAGAGCAATCCCAGAGGGGAAGGCTGAAACCTGGGCAGAAATCAGCAGCCCTCTTGCTTCAACACATGGCAACATGCCAGGATCCACAGTAGCTGACCTGGTGAGAAAGCACCTCTGATGGTGTCTCAGTTTGGTCTTTCCATGGCCTTGGAACTGTAGGCTTTTACCCCAAATAAATACCTTTATAAAGCCAACAAATTTCTAGTACTTTGCCTCAGCAGCCCTCTGACAAACTAAAACACAAATTGGGGTTGTGCTGCTGTAATTACCAAAAATGCTGAAACAGTTTTATAAATGGGCAAGGGGTATTTTTTGGACGAATTGTGAGGTGCTTGATAGAAAAGGCCTAGATTGCTTTGAAGAGACTGTTGGGAAGAATATGGAGCCTAAAGTTATTTCTGGTGAGGCCTTACAAGGAAATGGAAACACTGTTATTGGAAACTGGAGGAAAGGCGATCCTTGTTTTGATGTTGCAGAGAACTTAAGATTGATTCCTGTTGTTAGATGGAAGGCAGAATTTGAAAATGACAAGTTTGGACATTTATCTGATAAGATCTCCAAAGCAAATGTGGAGAAGGTGGCCTGATTTCTCCTTGCAGCTTATACCAAAATGCGAGAGGAAACAGATATGCTGAGAACTATACTGCTGCACACAAAGAAACCAGAGATGGATGACTTGAAAATTCCAAGATTCTGGAAATTAAACTCCCAGACACCAGTGCCTCATTTGAGGAATTAACTAAACTTGGAACTTGTAAATCAGGATCAAAAATGCAGTTATCCCGGAAGGACATGTGTAAAGTCTTACAGTCTGGTGGCTTGGACTCTGCTTCCTGCATGCTAAACCGAAAAGCTTTTCGCAAGATCTGTATGAACAAAACCACCATCAGCCTGAACTACAAGGGACAGAGAGGGGAGAGTTTGAAGGGAAAACAGCTTTAAGAGGAAAACCATGGAAGCCGAGGTCTGGAATTAAGACATTTCCTCAGGCCAAGAGAGGGACCCCACCCATGTGTATGGAGAGGGTGAGCTTGCCCTGGCATTTGAAGAAGGTAGATGTTCCAGCCCACTGTTCAGGGAGAACTTGGCCACCCCAGGCTAGAGAGAGGGTGGAGCACCTTCCCCAGTGGCTGGGTAGAGTTAGGTCATCATCCCACTGCTCTGAGGGGCGTGGATCTGCTCCCCATAGGTTGGGGAGAGTTAGGTAGTCACCCCATTGCTCTGAGGGGGTTGGGCCTGTATGCCAGAGATGAGGGAGAATGTTGCTGCCATCTCCCTGTACTAAGGGGGTTGAGACTGTATCCCAGAGATGAGGGCAAGTGTGACCATCACACCTTTGTTCTTGGGGGGTGAGGTCTGGAGCTTGGTCACCACCCAGATACTTGATGAGGGTGGAACTGAGAAAATGGCCATTGGGAAAGCCTGTGAAAAGGGTGGGTCCCCAGGAGGCCCCGAGAAGAAAAAGCTATAATTTTAAGGATGACTCTCAGACTTTGAAATCTAAGGGAGTATGCCCTGCAGGTTTTCAGAACTGTTGGGGACCCAAGACGCATGTTTCCCTCCCAAATTCTCCTTATGGTAGGTAAAGCAAATGTTTATCCTATGTATATTGGAAGCAGATAAATTGTTTTGTAAATTTCACAGGTCTACAGCCAGAGAGGACTTTGCCCCAAGACAAACTGTATTCTTATAACTGATTTTAATGTGATTTTGTACTTAGCATTGCTAATGAAATGATTTAAGATTTGGGGACTACTGTGATATAATTAATGTATTTTGCATTTGGAAAGACATGTCTTTTTGGGACTCAGAGAGTAGTGTGGCAGTTTGAGATTATTTTATGAATCCAAAAAGGAGAAATATTATGTTTGTAACTAATCTATTCCTCTGGGTGTGACACCCTTTGATTGTATTGAATTCAGTTGAGGGCCCACTGATTAGATTATGTGATGATATTCCTTTAAGGCTTTCAGTTGGACCATGTCAACGAGGTATGACTCAAGTTCAGTCTCCGCCCCTTCCTGGGTCTGAAATAAATGGACACTTACTGAGACAGACACAGGAGAAAAGAGCTCTGCCACTTTTGATCCTGCCACATGACAGAAAGGAGAGGCTCAAACAGCTGAGGCCCTGGGGTCAAATGAGCCATTTGCCTGATAGCTTACAACTGAAGTTGGGAAGAGGAAAAGGAATAACTATGGCTACACACATCAGCATAGACGAATCTCAAAATCATTATACCAAGTGGATAATTTAGACCAGGGCTCAGACACCATATCTCACACAGACCATTTTTGTGCAGCTCAAAAGTTATGAATGAGTTTTACAACTTTTTTTAGTTGCCTCTTCCTTTTAAAAAAAAAAAGTTTTATTTTGAAATAATTTCAAACTTACAGGACAGTTGCAAAAATAATACCAACACCATACAGAGAAACCCAACAATCACCCCCCCCAGATAGCCATATCCAACAATTTTTAACATTTTGCCATCTTTTACCTCTCTCATCTCTCTCTCTCGCTCTCTCTCCGCCCCACCCCAGCATTTGAGAGCAGGATGCACACATCACATCCCTTGGAAACATAATGTACATAATGTACTTGCAGGTACATTTCCTACAAACAAGGACCTTCACATACGTAATCACCTGTCTGCCACGTTTTCCTATGTCTACTGCTTTTAGTCCTTTAAAGAACTTTAAAGGACTCCAGTAAGAGAATTAAGACCCACTCTGGGTCCCACAATCTAATCAAAGGCCCTTAACTGAAGTAAGGCAATTAAAAATGGACTAAACAAAAGGTCCCTTAACGGAATCTAACCAAAAGCTCCCATTGACAATGGGTTTACAGGCTCAGGAATGGGTTTGCTTTAAGAACAGGATTTTCTGGGGTCCACAAAAGACTCAAACCAGCAGAGGGTTCACAGCCACCTCTATCTGAATTCCTGGAGCTAGCCACACCTCTAGAAGACATGGCTATAATTGCCTGTATTACCTGTGGAAGGCTGCAGGGACCGCAGATGTAATTTATGTTGTGGCAGGAGGGAGTGGGGACCAGGGGGGCAAATGATTTGCCCAAGTCCTCACAGAACCAGAACCTGGTTCCCAATCCAGGAGTCACCTGGGGAAACTAAGGGAGACGTTAGGATGCTTATTGTTAGGGTCCTGGCCACAAAGCTTTTCATTCACCCACCAAGGAACCTCAGAAAGACACCAGAAAATGCATGGACTTAATAGTAGCTGAAGTCCAGCTCTCAGTTTGGCCTCTGACTGCCTAAGACACATATCCTAAGATGGAGGTGGTGATGCCAGCCTCACAGGGTTGCCAGAAGGAACGAGTGAGATATGGAAGTGCCTGCTCAGTGAGTTACAGGTATGAGGTTTAACCTGTGGTCACCAAAGGGCAAGTGACCTTATCCTCATGACAAGGCTGCTCTTTCATCCTCACAGCCGGGAGACAGCAGCTCTCCCTACAGCAAGTAAATTTCCCTTTCCCCGCTCCCTGCCATTGTCAGTGACCTTCAGAAAGCCATTAAGAAACAAGCAAGGTGTGGAAGTGCCATCCATCCAAAGTGCCTGTCTTTTGATCCCCTTTTCCAGAGCATACATTTCTTTGTCCCTAATGGAACTGGCTTCAGACGGTTTCTGGAAAGAAGTCACCTCAAGGATGTCCTTTGTCTGGTTGCACATATTGAAATTTTATTTACTTATTTTTACACTCCACCTTGTTCCAAAAAGAGTTGAGGGGGTATATAAATAAAGTCCATTTCAACTTGATGGCTCTCTACCTCACAATTAGTGGGAGGGGCCTGGGTAACTAGAAAATACCAATAACACCAAACTCCCATTGGACCCCCAAAGCTGGAACCTTAAACCAGTTGTGCCCCTTTTCAAAGGCATTGTCACAGGTTAAATTGTGTCCCACCAAAAGAAATGCTCAAGGTCTGACCCCCAGTACCTGTGAACATGACTTTATTTGGAAATAAGCTCTTTGCAAATGTCATAAAGTTAAGATGAGGTCACACTGCACTAGGGTGGGTCCTAAATCCAATGACTGGGGTCCTCAGAGGAAGGTCATGTGGAGACACAGGGACACTCAGACACAAAGGACAACAGAGACAGAGATTGGTGCGATGTGTCTATCAGGCAAGAGATGCTCAGGACGGCCGGCCACCACCAGAGGCAGGAAGAGGCCAGGAAGGGTTCCTCCTGAGGGCCTTCGGAGTGAGCAGGGTCCTGCTGAAACCTTGATTTCAGACTTCTGGCCTCCAGAACCGTGAAAGCATTAATTTCTGTTGTTTTAAGCCATGAGTTTGTGACTTTGTTCCAGTAGCCCTAGAAAACCAATATAGGCATGTTGTTTTTAAACCATAAAGCTCAGCATTTTAAGTTGTTTATATATGATATTGATGATGATGGAGATGATGAATGTGGTAACTGTGGTGATGATGGAGAGGATGGTGATGATGGAGACGATGAGTGTGGAGATGGTGATGATGGTGGATGATGGAGGTGATGATGGAGGTGATGATAGTGATGATGGGGATGATGATGGAGATGATGAATATAATGATGGTGATGATGGAGATGATGGAGATGATGGAAATGATGATGGAGATGATGGTGATGATGGAGATGATGATGGAGATGATGGAGATGATGATGGTGATGATGGAGATGATGGTAATGGTGTTGGAGATGGTGATTTGGAGGTGATGATGGAGAAGATGATGAATGTGGTGATGGTGGTAATGTTTAACACTTAAAAGCACATCTTATGGACCAGCTACTAGTCAAAGGAAGAAAAGGAAAGGAGGATGAGGGAGGGGAAAGGGGAGGAGAAAACCAGCAAGGAAAATGGAAAGAGAGGTTAGATAAAGAAGAGAATGAAAAGGATCACATTAGAGATCCACAATGCCAAAAGCAGTGCCATTCCTAAACTCTAACCAAATTATATCCCAGGTAGAACTTCCACCCATATTTTCATAATTGTCACTTATTTCAGAGAACTGTCTGGTGATCAGAGGTTGATCCTGTTAGTCATTTATCTCCAGAAAGCCAAGTTTGAGCCTGGCTCTTGTCAACTGAATACTGACCTATAAATTTGGCCTCTTCTGACTCCTTTGCCATATTAAACATGGTGTCACCCATGATAAGCAAGCAGGCAGCTCTGCTCTGGTGCCATTCCCCACAGATGTCCTGGTTGGCCCAGAAGGGCAGGCAGCTCCTGGCAAAATGCACCAGAAGAAGCCAGAGTATGGGGTACCTGCTTCTTTGGTGCCTGCTCTACAAGGCACCCAATCCCTCTTCCACTCTAGACCCCGGCTCCTAAATGGACACAAGCATCGCATCCAGAAGTAGTAAAATTTAAACATCCTGGTGACCCAGGTGGGGAGAGAAAAGTACCTGCTGAATTGATATTGGGTAAAGAATGAATATCACAGCTTCCATTGCTGGCACACAGAAGTGGGCTGGGAGGAGCTGTTAAAACGCACTGCCTGGTCTAACGGCCCTCTACCCACAGCCAAGAGGATGCCCTGGAAGGTGAGTCACAACAGGCCTCTGCGAGTGGCTTCCAAGGCTGCAGTTCCCAGGGTGCACCCCCACACTGCCGAGACCAGTCCACCCCCCCCACAGCACCTGGCTCTGCCCCCGCGTTTCTCTCATAGTGAGCTAGTCTCCATTGGCAACCCGGTTCCTCTCCCTGCCAGCAGCCCTGAGGCCCCAGGCGCCCGCCTGTCCATCGTTGAACCTCAAAAGGGAAGAGGGGCAAGTCTTGGTCCCTTTCCGACAAAGACATTCCTTGGTTCCTATGTGTCTACCTCCTCCCAGAGTCCACATTGGAAACCAATCTGGAAAGGGGAGGGCAGTCTTTGAACGGTCAAAGGGTCCCGCATCACCAAGGCATTGGGGTCTTGCCAACTCGCAGCCAAGAAGGACTAACAACTTATAACTAAGAAGGACTTGGCAAGGGCCACAGGTGAAGCCCAAGCACACGGGCTCCAAGGAATCGGCCGAGCCTCACATGTCCCGGGGGCAGCCGGCAGCTGCTCTCCCAGAGTGAGCCTAAGTTCTATCCCTGCTCACGGCCGCCGTGAGGTCTGCACCATGCTCAAATTGAGTGTTTGCTCTCTTCATCTCATCCTCACCACAGTCTGACTTCTGATTTCCAGGGAGGAAACGGAGGCTCAGTGAATCGCAGCGACTTGCCATGCCGTAAGTGGGGAAGGGGAGACAGGAACCAGACCCACCACCAGCCCAAGACCTCTGTCTTCCCTTTGCTCTTAGGCAGAAAAGGAAAACGGAATCCAGAGGAGGGGACGGATGTAGTTTGGGAAAGGTCAGGTACTTCTGATCCCACCGGCTCATCAGCGTGGATTTGGCAGGAAGCTTTCCAGGTGCTGTTACATTAAGGTAGCAAAGAAGCGTGGAAAATTGAGGGGGTGGGAGGCAGCCTCCACCAGGGCTGCAAACCGGGCTGCACAGTAATGCCCGAAAAT
>PVKH010006443.1:0-21055 GCA_004027955.1 Chaetophractus vellerosus | reverse complement strand
GAACCTTTTCTAGAAAAAACAATAAAAAGGGAAAGAAAAGTAAAAGTAGAGAAAGACAAACTTATAGATCAGAATAGAGCTTGATTAAAACGTTCTAACCTGAATAGAACCTGACATGGTTTGCCCTAAGTACAGGCTCCCACTCCATCCTTGCCCTGTCTTCTTTTATAGCCAAGGCTTCGCTTACACTGCTTGCCTGCTGAATCCTGTTTCACGTGTGCCTCCAGACTGCAGCTTATTTGTTGAGTAGGTTAGGATGGCATGTCTTCACGACAGATACAACACCAACTCCCCTGCCTTGCACCCATGCTTTCACTGCAGGGTAGGAGCTCTGACCCATGAGGTCCTCAGGGACTTCCCATCATTCACACTTGCTGTTGGCTGAGGATCCCAAGTTCTCCAGCTTTCTTGGCATCCCTTATTGTCACCATCATGTCAAGCTGTTACATGGGGCATCTCCACTACCACATCTGGACAGCCCCTAACAATTCTCAGTGCTGTCTTCAAATGGGGAGCTGGGACAACTTTGATCCCTGCTGGCAGTAAGAAGTGCCTTCCCTCCCGTGGAGTCAATGGAGACCACATGGGGAACCTGGACTTCTACGCCCACCCAGTGGCAACGAGGTGCCCTTCCTCTTCCTCCTCTATGGGGTGGTGTCAGAGAAGGCCAAGTGGAGGGTCAAGACTTTCACCAATGCTCAGTTGTATAAGGCAAAGAAAATTACCAGAAACAGAGAAGGATGTTATTTAATGATGAAAAAGTCAGGCAACAGTGCTGCAAAATATGTGAAGCAGAAACTGATAGAACTGGAAAAAAAAAATGCAAATCCACAATTTTCATTGGAGACTTTATCACCTCTCACTCAATAATTGATGGAACAATTAAACAGAAAAGCAGCACCATCAGCCCGGATCTAATTAACATTTAGAAAAAAACGCCACCACCACCAACAGAATACCCTTCTTTTCAATGGTCCGTGGAAAATATGCCAAGGTAGACCATATACTGGTCCCTAAAACAAACCTCAACAAATTTAAAAGAATTGAACTCATATAAAGTGTGTTCTACAACCATAATGGAATCTAACTGCAAGGCAATAACAGAAAGAAAACAGGAAATCTCTAAATATTTGTAAACTAAACACCTTTCTAAATAATCTGTAGGTTATAAGAGAAGTCTCAAGGGATATAAAAATATATTGAAATGAATAAAAATGAAAATACAACATATTAAAACTTGTGGGATGCAGCAAAAGCAGTGCTGAGAGGGAAATTTATAGCACTAAATATTTACATTGGAAAAGAAATGTCTCAGATGCATAATCTAAGCTCCCACCTTAAGAAACTAGAAATAGAGCAAAATTAACCCCAAATCAGCAAAATAGAGGAAATAAAGATAGAAATAAAAATCATCAACGAAATAGGAAATAACATAAGAACAGGGAAAGCCAATGACATAAAAAAATTGGTTATTTGGAATAAGTAAAATCAATAAACCTCTAGCAAGAATGGCAAAGAAAAATAACAAGGCCCAAATTACCACCACTAGGAATGAAATGGGATATCACTACAGAGCTGCAGACATCAAGAGAATTTTATAATACTACATAAGAGAATACTACAAACAACTCTACACATGTATTTTTGATAATTTTGAAAATATAGACCAATTTCTTGAAAAGTACAAATTACCACAGCTCACACATTAGAAAAAGATATTTTGAATAGCCCTTAAAATAGTGTGGAAATTGAATTTGTGTTTAATAACCTCCTGAAAAAGAAATTCCCAGTCCTTATGGTTTCACTGGTGAATTCTACCAAACATTTAAAGAAGATTTAATACCAATCCTACAAAGTTGCTTCCAAAATAGAAGGGAATGCTTTCCAGCATATTTTATAAAGCCAGCATTACTTTGATATGAAAAACAGACAAAGAGAATACAAGGAAAATACAGCCCAATATGCCTCATGAAAATAGATGCAGAAGTCCTTGATAAAATATTAGCAGATTGAATTCATAAATAGAATATATAAATATATAAATAGAATAATACACCCGGGTATGCCAGTCTGGTTCAATATTTGAAATTTAACCAATAAGACCCACTGTATTAACATGCTAAAGAAGAAAAATTACTTGATAATATCAATTAGTATAAAAAAAGCAGCTGATAAAATCCAACATTTGTTCATGATAAAAAAACCTCTCAGCAAACTAGAAATTGAAGGGAACTTTTCATCCTGATAAAGGGAGTTTACAAAAACCTACAGTTAATATAATAATGATGCTTTCTTCCTAACACCAGAAATGCTTTCCCCCTACTATCAGAAACAAGGCAAGGATGTCCATTTTCACTACCCCTGTTCAGCATTGTTCTGAAAGTCTTAGCAAGCACAATAAGGCAAGGAAAAAAAGGCATACGGATCAGAAAGGAAGAAATAAAACTGTCCTTGTATGCATGTGATGATTGTCTACATAGAAGATCCCAAGGAATCTTCAAAAACAAACAAACAAACAAACAAACAAACAAAAAACAACAAAAAAAACCCTCATAGAACTAAGAAGTGAGTTAAAAAATGTTGGAAGATATGAGCTCAATATCAAAGTCAATTGCTTTCTATATACCAGCAATGAAAACGTGGAAGCCAACATTAGAAATACAGCACCATTTATAATCCCTCAAAAAAAAAAAAAAGAGAGAATACTTAGGTGTAAGTCTAACGAAACATGTACATGATTGTATGCTGAAAACTACAAAATGCTGATAAAAGAAATTAAAGAAAATCTCAATAAATGGCGACATGTACCATGTTCAAGAATTGGAAGAATTAACACAGTAATGATGTCAATTATCCCCAAAATGATATTCAGGTTTAATTCAATTCCTATCAGAATCCTAGCAAGGGTTTTGTAGATATAGACAAGATTATTCTAAAATATATGGAAAGGCCAATGAACTAAACAGCTAAAACACTTTTGATGAAAAAGAAAGTGTTTGGAATCACTCTCCCCAATTTCAAGACTTATTATATAGATATAATAAGCAAGACTGTGTGGTATTGGTGGAGGGATAGATGTATAGATAAGTGGAACAGAATAGAGAACCTAGAAATAGCCTTACACAAATATAGCCAGCTGATTTTTGACAAAGGTGTGAAAGCAAGTCAATGGAGAAAGCATAGTATTTTCTACAAATGATGCTGGAGCAATTGGACATCCATAGATTAAAAA
This sequence comes from Chaetophractus vellerosus, assembly GCA_004027955.1. Taxonomy (NCBI): domain Eukaryota; kingdom Metazoa; phylum Chordata; class Mammalia; order Cingulata; family Chlamyphoridae; genus Chaetophractus; species Chaetophractus vellerosus. Next base: position 17,823 of record PVKH010006443.1, on the reverse strand, counting down.
AAAAAACCTGGACCTAAACCTCACACCTTTTACAAAAGTTAATTCCAAATAGACTTAAATGTAAAATATAACTATATAAAGTAAAACTTTTGAAAGATAAAATTGGAGAAAATCTTCAGGACCCAGGGGCGTGGTGAAGAGTTCTTAAACATGACATAGAAAGTGTGATCCATTAAAGAAAAATTGAAATTGGACTTGTTCAAATAAATTCTTGCTTTGCAAAAGACCCAGTTTAGGAGGATGAAAAGATAAGTTATAGAGTGGCGGAAAGTATTTGCATACTACATAGCTTACAAAGAACTCATATCTAGAATAAAAAATTCCCAAAGCTCAATGATAAAAAAAATCCAAATAAAAATGGACAAAAATCATGAAGCGATATCACTAAAGAAGATGTATGGATGGCAAATAAGTACATGAAAAGATGTTCAACGTCACTAGCCATTAGGGAAGTGAAAATTAAAAGTACAACCAGATATCACAACACACCTAACAAAGTGACTAAAATAAGAAAATAGTGGCGGTGTCAAATCCTGGTGAGGATGTGGAGAAACTGGATCTCTCATGCATGGTGGTGGGAATGTAAAATGTTACAGCCACTCTGGAAAATAGTTTTGAAAGTTTCTTAGAAAACAAAAACAAAGACTAAACATATACTTACCATACGACCCAGCAATTGAACTCCTGGGCATTTAACCTAAGAGATGAAAATGTTTGTCTACATAAAAACCTGTACATAGCAGCTTTATTCACAATGGCCATAAAATGGATATTACCCAAATGTCCCTCAGTATATGAATGGTTACACAAACTGTGATACATCCATACCATGGGTTACTACTCATTCAAAACATTCTTGAGACAACAGTTTTATAGAGATAGAAAACTGGGTTGCTGGGAGTGGGGGGAGGTAAGGGATGGTGGTGGGGCTGGGGAATGGGTGTGGCTATCAAGGGGTAGCCTGAGGATGAACTTTGTGGGGCTGGATTCATTCTGTATTTTGATGGGACGGTAGTTACGCACATCTGCACATGCAGTAAAAAGCCATAGAACCCTATAAACATGGTACCAAGGTCACATTCCTGGTTTGGGTATTCTACTGTAACTATGTAAGGGGTAACATCTGGAGGAACCGGATAAAGGGCGTGCAGGTCCTTTCTGTACTACCTTTGTCATTTTCTGTTTATATTTCAAAATAAAAAGTTAAAAATAAGTCAGTGGGCTTCATTTGTCACTTGCTACTGTAAGACCTCCCCACTCTCAGAAAACAGTTTTCATGGGCTACATTAATAAACTTGCAGTGTTGGGATGATGGGACATCTTCGTCCCCATGCTTCCGGTGCTGATCAGACTCACGCTTAAGCTGATTCTAGGATTTATGCTCTGTGGCCTGAGCTGGCTGGAACCCAGGGCAGGTGAGCAGTTGAGGGAACTGGGGAAAGGATTGCCAGGGAGGGCTTGATCTGACTTTATTTGAACAGTTCATGGATAAAGGAAAATACTGAGTTATTCTGTGAATAGGCTCAGAGGTCAAAACCAGAGCCAGGAGATGGAAGGTATCCAGAGTGAGCCTGGGGCTCGGGATAAGGAAATCCAAGTCACCTTAAAATAGACCATGCATCTGTCATCACTACTTTGAGAAAATTAAAACAAAAGCAAGATTTTCTGGCCTTAGTTTTGGTCCATGAGAATACTAGTTCCAGAGTAAGCATGGTGGGATTTAAGACCAATGTGTTTACTAGAGACCCCCTCCCCCGAATGGAGAGCAGTGATGAATCAAAACACTTGACTTTTTGGGGGAGGCTTGGTTCTGATGTGGCGATGGGGTGCAGCTTGTGGGAGGGCCCCTGCTCATCCTGGCGAAGCCACTGGCTTCAACGAGGAGAGGCCCTGCAGAATGGAGTGGGCCCTCTGCTGCCTCTGGCTTCATGTAGCCTGCACTTAAATAATAATCCCTTTCATTGTGTTGCTCAGACAAGCATGCTTTCCCCAGATCAAAGCAGATTCTTCGATGACACACACAACTCCAGATGTGGGGTAGTCAACGTGAGATGTTCGGCAGGTTTGTAAGGTCTTTACAGAAGGAAGACATTCTGCATCGCAAGTGTGTCCAATCCATCCAGGTTCCATTTATAGTGGTAACGTTGAGTGCCAAGGCAACAATATCTAATTATTTACTCTATTTAAATTGGGCCATGTGTATAGTGGCTGAGTACGGTTTCCTTCAACAGCTCTTCTTTTTGGAATGACCTCAGAACTGTGGTAGTTAAGAGTGCCGTTACACAAGAGGGTGATGTCTCTACGAGTGAGGTTGGGCATTGACGTGACAGGCAACTCCATCACCTGGAGTTATCCAAGCTGGAATTTTCATAGACAGGAGCATTTGAGGAGAAGGATGCTTCTAATGCCAAATGCAACTTAGGGACGCTAGGGGGACTTGCTGATGGATTGAAGGTCAATAGTGGATTTGATTGGGCTGCTGTATGGAGGCCTACTCTTGCTTGACCAGGTTCTACTTGCTGAGTGGTCCCCAGTGATGGAAGCAGGCATGGAGGAGAGGTGGGGTGAAGGAAAGTGAGGACACGAAGGGCTGGTTGGCTGGAAAGCAGGTTTCTAGGAAGTGGCAAGAAGTCCCAGCTTGCTTCCCCTCACCCCTGTCCCAGAGCCCCGGTTACTCTCTCTGGTATTTCTGTTTCGAGGCCCCAGCCTACCAAATCTCACTTCCACTGTCCTGTGCTTTCCATAACCCTTTTTCCAGGTTTTCCACACCAAAAGTGTGTTTTGTTTTGTTTGGCTTTATTTTCCTTCTTTAGCATGACCTTTCAAAGAAATTATTAAAGAAATGTTGCAATAAGTTAATTTTTGCTTTCAATTTTAGCAATCAAAAATCTGAAAAGAGTAGATGGATGTATGTATTTATTCATTCCAAATAAAGTAGGATGTTAATTTGGTAGTCAGTAAAATGTGGAGCCAGCCCCAGGAAATTAGGGTAACAGTAAAGTTGTTACATAGATGAAGTTCAGGATCCATAGTTTCCTAAAATCTTTTTAAACGTTTCACCTTTTTGAAGTTGGCATTTTATCAATATGCCTCTTATGGGAAAAGATTGGAATTAAACCTCAGAGCTAAACTGAACAAACTCTCCAGGTTATCCCCCTTGAGCGTTGAGAAGTTGATTCCCTTTGCTGTAAGCACTGAAAGATCTTCAGATAACAATGCTCCGTGCTAATAAAGAACCCTTTACTAGTATACTAGCCTGAGGGAGAGCTAGAAGATGTGTGTCAGCATCTAAAGGCTCTCAGGAAATATCCACCCTTGCCAGTCTGGTCCTCACCAGCCCCACATCAAAGCTGTTTTACGAATGGGAACTTGGATCCCAGTTTATAACACTGGAATTAAGAGACCGACATACTGTGGATAGAGCCATTTATAATGAGGATGATTTTAATGGGTTTCCCCACAGCTCTTTGTAGCTTTAGTGTCCATCTTGTCTTTTTATGAAGACAGATGCCATGTGCAAATGAGATGGATCAGAGCTGGAGCCCAAACAGGAAGTATAAACCATAATGACTTCCACAGTTAATCTGCTTTTTGTCTCATGGATGCTGGGGTGGGGATGGGCATGGGAGTGTTGTCATATCTCTTTTATATGCTAAAATCCCTTCAAGTTATTTTTATTTTTGAGGACTTTAAAAATTAGTATTAGTTTTTTGGTAAAATGCTAGGGAAAGCAATAGGGAGCCTTAGATCTTTTATTTTTTCAGGTGAAATTCACATAACCTAAATTAACCATTTTAAAGTCAACAATTCATTGGTGTTTAGTACATTCACAATGTTGTGCAACCACCCCTTCTACCTAGTTCCAAAACATTTTCATCATGGCAAGGGAAACCCTGTACCCATTAAACAGTTGCTCCCCTTTTCTCTCTCGCCCCTGGCAATCACCCATCTGCTTTCTGCCCCTATGAATTTATCTATTCTGGATATTTCACATAAATGGAATCATACAATATGTGACCTTTTATGTCTGGCTTCTTTCTCTTAGTACAATGTTTTTGAGATTCTTTCACATTATAACATTTATCAGTACTTCATTCCTTTTTATGGTTGAATAATATTACATTGTAAGAACCAAAATTTGTTTGTCCATTCATCCATTGATGGACATTTGGGCTGTTGTGTACAGTGCTACCATGAACTGTGTGGACATGAATTTGTTTGAGTACCACTTTTCAGTTCTTTTGGCTGTACATAATACACGGCCTTTTAACACTAACATTTTCTAAAAATAAAAAAAACAAGAAGATAAAGGAAAGGCCATTGAGCATTCTGTATTTGGTTTCTTGGCTTCAGCATTTATCCTGTTACCTGCTAAATATAGTGTTCCCTGAATCATTATCAGTTTCCCAGAATCAATCTGTTGAAAGGGAATTATATTGGAAACATTTTCTTTTTAAAAAACTTTTTTTTCAAAAGTTTAATATTTTTTTTTCCAAGGAGAAAAAAAAGGCATGTTTAGAAAACAACTTAACATTTGTTTGGCTTCCTTTGTAAAGGGGGTGAATTTATGTCAAAGATGGTGTATAAAACTTCTGAGTTGCTTCGGGTACCTATATGGCTAAGAGACATGTTACTATATTAAAACAACAACAACAACAATAAGAACAAACAACCCAAAGCATTCAATATATGTGCAAGCACAAAAAAAAGTAAAGGGGGGGTTGGGGGCATAAGTTCCCCTTTTAGCAAGATCTGCCAGTGGAGAAATCTGTGATGAAGAAATGACATTGCATGGTGTTTTCCTTGGACCATCCCCTGTTGTGTGCACTCTTATGTTCAGCCAAGGAATCCTAATCAGGTAGTCTACCTAGAAGGAGCACAGAAGAATATGCTTGAAGCTTCAAGATGCTGAAGAAACTTTTGAAGCTGAGCTACCTGAGTTGTAAAGACCCAGGAGCCCTGCCACTTACCAGGGACCCTGGGGGAAGTAAAGGAACAGGTCAACAGGTGTGTTGGCATCAAGGTGAAGTCCAGTTGATTGCTGTGGAGAAAGGAGCCAAAATGCAACAACATGCTTGTTTTCAAAACTTGTTCTCTCTGCTTTTTAGACTGGTAGTTGTCAATTGTCAGTGCTTGGTGTTTCAGAAACATCTTCACTTCCTAAACGTGTTTATGGAAAAATATTGTAATTCTAATTTCTTCCAGTTACCTGGGAAGGAAGCTGAGTATTTTGTGGCACAAACCCCAGATAACAGATTGATTGTCTTTGGAGGATGGATGTAGCTGTTGCAAGTTAAACCCTCAAACAGAAACATTAAAAGGTTACAGTGTTTTATAGGCTTCCGGCACATAGTAGGTGTTCAGTAAATGTGTCAGGTGAATGAGAACGTCTATGTCTGCTCCCCAGAGAGCTCCATGTGTTGTTATTTCTTTGCTGTATCGTCCTTGCATCTTAGAGCAAGTAGGTTGTTACAATGGAAGAAAAGGGATCCTTGACCAGACTCTTCCATAAGGAGAGAGGTGGGTTTGTAGAATTAGACACCAGAAGCTACCTCAGGCTCCCCATCTGCCATACCTGTGCACGCTTCTTATTGAATTATTTAATTCATGGTCCTTTCGTGGGTTGTTGAGGAAGAGCATACACTGCTAGCTCACCGTGTTGACTTTCTTTTTTATTTCTCCTGGTTTGTTTCCCATCTAATTGTATGCAGTCCATGGGTAGATGCTTTATTAGTTGGGACCAAAGCCCAGACATTCCCGTGGCCTGATGAATCTTGAGTCAGCTCTGGGGTGAAGCGCCTGGGCACCTAGTCACCGGGCAGTCTGGTGGCTGCAGGCGCCGTAGTGCCTTGTCGTAGCAGCCAGCGATCCCAGGGCCTCTGGACTTGCAAAAGCTTCGGCGAGCTGAAACATTGGCCACAGACCGAAAAGTGCCAAGTTGAGCCAGTCAAGGTTGTGCAGCAGTAGACGTGCTTTGGAGGAAACTTCAAATCCAGGTGAGTGGCTGAGGACAAGTCAGGGCTTGGCCGCCAAGCACCACTCACGCCGCTTTCCTGGCTGAACCTCTCAAGTAGGTTGTCTTCTCCTTCTTCAACATCTTCCCCACACATTTCCTTTAACAGAGTTCTGCGTACTTTTTCAGCAACATATAAATGTTTAAATAGAGAAATTTTACAGATGATAATTAACTTTAAAACAATTAAACAGGGGACTATATGGGAACTCTGTATTATCTGCAATGATTTTTATGTAATCCTACAACTGTTCCAATAAAAAAAATTGGAAAAACAAAACCAAAAAAATTACACAAAAAACAGCCTATCTTCAGAAGTTGGGATTTCTTAGATTAAAGCCCTGGGCAAGTAGCTTACTCTTTCTATATCTGTTTTCTCATCTTTAAAAGTAGGATAATAATACTCTCTACCTCATGCTGTCATGAGGATTCCATGAGGCAGTACATAATCTCACTGTTGTAGATACATACAGAGTTGGTAGTGGAAATTTTTGCTTGAGTATCCATGCCTACCTATCTCCCTTTCCACCTTCTTTGGTCAATAAAAATTCATTTTGTGTCCAGTGAGCCGGGATTTTGCCGGATAGGGAACAAGACGGACATGGCCCTGCCTCCTGGAGCTTTCCATTTCAGCCAAGGAGATGGCCAGTGAACATGTATGTGAGCATAGGTGGTGATAACTCGGGTGAAGGAAAATAAAGCAGGGTGTGGAGATAGAGTGTGGCAGGTCTGAGGTGGGCAGATGCAATTTTATTTGAGTGTGGACAAGGAAGGCCTTTTTGGAGAGGTGACATTTTAGCAGATACCCCAAAAAGGTAGTCTTTACCCAAAATGTAAAAGGAAGGAATTAAGGCATTTGAGGTATTTTCTGAATCCTCACCAACCAGAAATGCTACTGATAACATATTAGCTCTGAGATATTATCATGAATTTTTTTAAGTTCCCAAAACAATTTCCATAACTCTGTGTGTGTAAGTGTAGGAAAAGTGACTTTTCCTCTTATGAAAGGAGAGCTCAGCACAATTTAGCAGAACGTATGCAGAAGGTAAAGAATTTGGAGGATTCTGATGGTTGGTACTTATTAAGTAGAGATCAAAATGAATAATTGAATTGTTGCTTCTCTCACATGTGGCAATGGGTAAAAAAAACCTTACATATCTCTGTGTTGTTTAAAAAAAATCTGCTACTTTGATGTAAAAAAAAAAAAAAAGCTGTTTAAAATTAGTTTTCAGCCCCTGTAACTATCAGAGAAGCAGTCTACAGAGCTGTGAGCAGTTGCCAAGGGTTGCCTTGGAAACCTCTTTGCTAGAGAGAGAACCCTCCAATGTAATGCAGGGTTTGCCTTTTGGAATCCAACCAGTGTGAAAGCTGTCTAGACTGGATGTAAGCCAGGCTTTCCCATGTGAAGGACTAAGTGCTGGAGCTAAATACCAGAGCCTCCCTATTTAGTAGCTGTCCAGGAAGAAGAAATCCCTTCCAGTTTGTATTTCCTTAGGCTGTCATTCCACTGCCATTCAGAGTTAGATGTTTCTGGTAACCCTCTGTTTCGGGTGTTACTACAAATAGAGATTGCTTACTACGCCTCTGGAGAGGCCCACTGCTAAAGTACTTAGTGGCATTTGGGGCTGTTTTCATTCTGCGTCTGTTTATTTACCCAGCCTCTGTCCACTGAGGCTCTTTTCTCTGCAACAGTTCCTGACGTTTGTGCTTCAGACTTTTGATATTTCATTTAAACATTGACCTTAATGCAGCATTTGACACTTTTGTGATGGTTAGCTCTTCTGGGCTTTGGTGCAGTCAACACAGAATGGTCATCTCAGGAGCTCATTACTTTGTCAGATGTTGGTCTATTGTTTTCTGTAGTGACAGTGACATTAATGGGCAACTCTGGGAAATTCCCCGTGTTCCATGACCAGCCCCAGGAAGGGAGTGGAGCCAGGCTGGGATGGTCATTAAGGACAGTTCAGGTTCTTTTGTCGCAAGGTGAAGTGTGTTGTTCCTGACTCAAACTTGAGGATCTCAAGGAAATTTATGTGGATGGGCGTGCTTGCTTGGTCACTGGCGTTCCCACTACAAACAGTGCATTTTGGTGTAATAGTCATGGGGTTGGGTGCTGGAAGGTGCTACAAACATGTATGGCATGAGGAAGTTAGCAGTGATATGGGACATTGCTTTAATGCTTCTCTTTGAGTCTCAGATGCTGGCTCCCTCAAATCTTCTGTTCTTTTTTCATTTATGGGGAAATCAGTACAGAAGCTCAAAGCAAGAAATGAGATCTAGGGGCTTTAAAGTCAATGCTGCCTGTGAAATAGGGACTCTGGAAAAGTGTCGACTCATATGGCCGCACAGAGCCGATTTAAGGGGAGCACGAGGTCGGCTCCCCGCCCGCCCTAATCCACTCTCCCGGGAAGAGTCTTCCCCGTAGGGCGCGCTGGGAGGGGGGCCCTGTGTGCTCAGAGTACGGCAGGAGAATGGTATCCTTGTGGGGGCAGAGGAACGGGACTGCACGGATAGAGCCTGCCCGTTGCACAGGTTAAGTCCTAGGTTGGATGCACTGACTTGGATGGAAAAGCCTCCCCCTTCCCTTCTTTTTCAAGATCATTGCTTCCAAACATGATGAGACAGTCAAGACTTACAGAACAACCAAAAGTAGAAAAGGATATTGGGGTCCTTTTCTTTCCGTGGGATAGAATTATAACAGGTTAAGCCATCTGATTTTAAAACTAAGGACAAGGAACTTAAGCAATAATTTCCACAAATGCAATAAGACAAAAGGGGAAAACAGGGAACATGAGAGGGAGGGGTGTGCAGGGAGGAAACCCTAGAGAAATTCAGAAAGGCAAGAAACGTTTGTGGGAAACTCAGTGGGAGATGGTTGCCTGCTGAAAGCTTTATACATTTTATGTTCCTTACTTCCTATGGGGGACCTTTTTTATTTAAAGCGATTACACTTTTTATTGTTCTAAATTTACATGACCCAAATTTTCTCATTTTAACCAGTTTCAAGTATATAATTTGGTGTTATTAATTATATTCACAATATTGTGCTGCCATCACCAACATCCTTTTACCCCAACTTTTTATCACCCAAACAGAAACTCTTTACCCATTAAGCAATCCCCTTATCCCTCCCCCAAGCTGCAGTGACCTTGTCAGCCCCCAGCCTGAGCTCAGCATGAGGGCTCCCATATAGCAGGTTCCTTCTGAAGTCCTTTTGAGCTATTCCTTAGGGGAAAATAAAGAATTCAAGTGGAGGAGTGAAATTTAGGTTTGATGAGGGTTTAAAATGAAACAAGTTTGTTCCTTCACTGAACAGGCATTAACTGAAAATTTACAATTTGCCAGACACTGTGTTGGCCCTGGGAGTGCAAAGGTTTCTGATATGTAAGAAGCTTCAATCTGATATACAGAAGAAAGTCTATTTGTTAAGGTGTTATTTCCATTTTGTTTTGTAGAATATGCCTTTTTCTATCTTGCTGGGTCTAATGATATCTACATAAAGTATAAAATTTAACAAGTTTTAACATATGTATACACTGGTGAAACCATCACCTCGTTCAAGAAGGTGAGTGTATCCAATACCCCAAAGTGTTTCCTTCTGCTTCTCTGTAATCACTCTCATCTACAAGCCCCACCTATCCCTTTCCCACGCCACCACTGATCTGCTTTATGTCGCCACAGATCAGTTTGCATATTCTAGAATTTTATATAAATCAAATAATATAGTATATATTTTTCATTGTCTGTTTTTTTTCACTTGGCATAATTTTGAAATTCATCTGTGTTACATGTTGTCAATGGTTCATTCCATTGTGTGGATATACCATTATTTGCTTATCCAGTCACCTGTTGATGGACATTAGGCTATTTCAAATAAATCTGCTGTGAACATGTCTGTACAAGTGTCTACATGGACATATGCTTTCATTTCTTTTGGGTAAGTACCTCAGAGGGAATGACTGGATGATAAGGTAGATGTATGTTTAACTTCTAAGACACTGCCAAATTTTTCCAAAGGGATTGTACCATTTTACATTCTTACCAGTAATGATTGAGTCCAGTTCTTCCACATCTTTTCCAGCACTTGGTATGGTTAGTCTGTTGAATTTTAGCCATTCTAATAGGTGAGTAGTGGACCTCATTGGGGTTTTAATTTGAATTCATCTAATGACTAATGATGTGACCATCTTTTTTATGTGCTTATGTGCCATCAGTACATCTTTGATGAAGTGTCTAAATCTTTTGCCAGTTTTTAAATTGGGTTGTCTGTTTCTTACTGTTGAGTTTTTTATTAGGTAAGTTGTACGTTTACAAAAAAATCCCGCACAAAATACAGAGTTTCCATATACCACCCTGTTTTTGACACCTTGCATTAGTGTGGTAACAGTTGATGAAAAAACATTTTTATAATTGTACTATTAACTATGGTCTGTGAACATTAGGGTTCCCGGTTTGTGTTGTACAGGCCTATGTTGTTTTTTAAAATTTTTATTCTAGTAACATATATACAACCTAAAATTTCTGCTTTTAACCACAGTCAAATATATAATTCAGCACTGTTAATTATGTTTACAATGTTGTGCTACCATCACCACCATCCATTACCAAAACACTTCCATCAACCCAAAAAACAACTCTGTACAATTTAAGCATTAACTCCCCATTCCCTACCCTGACCCTGACCCCTGGTAACCTACATTCTAGTTTCTGCCTCTTATGAATTTGCTTATTCTATTTATTTCAATCAGTGAGATCATAGAATATTTGTCCTTTTTGTTTGGCTTATTTCACTCAACATGATGTCTTCAAGGTTCATCCATGGTGTCATATGTATAAGAACTTCATTCCTTTTTAGGGCTGAATAATATTCCATTGTATGTATATAACACACTTTGTTTATCCATTCATTGGTTGATGGACATTTGGGTTGCTTCCATCTTTTGGCAATTGTGAATAATGCTGCTATGAACATCAGTGTGCAAATATCTGTTTGAGCCCCTGCTTTCTTTTTATGTTCTTCTTTTTATATTCTTTTGGGTATATATTTAGAAATGGGATTGCTGGGTCATATGGTAGTTTATACGTAACTCTCTGAGGAAATGCCAAACTGTTTTCCACAGAGGCTGTACCATTTACATTCCCACCAACAACGAATGAGTGTTCCTATTTCTTCACATCCTCTCCAACACTTGTAATTTCCCATTTTTTGAATAGTAGCCATTCTAGTGGGTGTGAAATGGTATCACATTGTGGTTTTGATTTGCATTTCCTAATGGCTAATTATGTTGAGCATCTTTTTCATGTGCCTTGTAGCTATTTGTATATCTTCTTTAGAGAGATATCTATTCAAGTGTTTTGCCCATTTTTAAACTTGGTTGTTCGTCTTTTTGTTGTTGAGTTTTGAGAGTTCTTTATATGTTTATACAAGTCTTTTATGAGATGTGTGATTTGCAAATATTTTTTCTCAGTATGTGGCTTGTCTTTTCATTCTCGTAACAGTGTCTTTCAAAGAGCAGAAATCCAATTTATCAGTTTTTTCTTTTATGGACCATGTGTTTGATGTCATATCTAAAATCTCTTTGACTAACTCAAGGTCACAAAGATTTATTTCCATGTTTTCTTCTAAAAGATTTATAGTTTTAGATTTTACATTTATAGCTATGATCCATTTTGAGTTGATCTTTGCATATGATCTAGATCAAAGTTCATTTTTCTGTGTATGTATAAACAATTGTTCTAGCATTTGTTGAAAAAAACTATTCTTTCTCCACTGAATTGTCTGCACTTTCATAAAAAATCAGTTGTTCCTACATAATATGCGGGTCTATTTCTGGACTCTCTATTCTGTTCCATTGATCTGTTTGACTATCTTGATGCCAAGACTGCACTGTCTTGATAACTAATTCTATAATAAATATTAAAGTCAGGTAGTGTAAGTTCTCCAATTTTGTCCTTTTTCAAAGAACTTCTACCAAGTCCTTTGCATTTCCATGTGGATTTTAGAATCAGTCTGTCAGTTTCTAGAAAAAAAGCCTGCTGGGATTTTAATTTAGAATACATTGGGGAGAATTGACATCCTACAAACATTGAGACTTCCACTCCTTGAATATAGTATATTTCTGCATTTATTTAGGTCTTTAATTTCTCTCAGCAATATATTGTAGTTTTCAGTATGCAGGTATTGCATATCTTTTTTTATACTTGTCACTCAATATTTCATACTATTTTTGTGTGTTTTTATTTAGATTTCTAATTGTTCATTTCTACCATATAGAAATACAATGGAATTTTGTATATGGATCTTATATCCTGCAACCTTGTTTAACTCACTTATTGGTTCTATTAGCTTTTTTGAAGATTCCACAGAATTCTCTATAGAGATGATCATGTAGTCTCTGAATAAAGTCAGTTTTACTTTTTCCTTTCTAACTGGGATGCTTTTATTTCCTTTTCCTTTCCTTATTACACTGCTTAGAACCTTTAGAATGATGTTGGATAGAAGAGGTCAGAGCTGAAATCCTTATCTTGTTCCTCATCTTAGAGGAAAAGCATGAAGTCTTTCACCATTAAGTATTCTGTTATCTGTAGGATTTTTGTAATGTTTAAAAAAAAATAGGAACCTCCTTTCTGTTCCTTGTTTGCTGGGATTTTTTTTTTTTTTTTTTGATCAGGAATATGTGATAGGTTTTAAGAAGACCCTATAGTTTTTCTTTTTTAGTTAATGTGGCAAACTATACTGATTCAAATATTAAATAAACTGTGTATTCCTGGGGAAAACTCTATTTGGCTAAGACATATACTTTTTATATATTGTTGGAGTTGATCTGCTAGTTTTTAAAAATGTTGCATCTGTGTTCATGAGAGATATTGGTCTGTAGTTTTCTTCAAGTATCCTTGTTTGATTTTATCATCATGGTAATGCTTTCTCATTGAATAAGTTGGGAAATATTCGTTCTTCTTCAATTGTCTGTAGGAGTTTGTACAAAATTAATATTCTTATTTAAATGTTTAGTACAATACAGTAATGTGGTCACCTGGGCCTAGAGACTCCTTTCTGAGAAAAGTGTTAACTGCAAATTCTATTTCTTGAATGTTGGGCCATACTGGTTCTGTATTCTTGAGTGAGGCATTGTTTGTGTCTTCCAAGGAATTTGTCCATTTCGTGTAAGCTATCAAAATTTTTGGTATCAATTTGTTCATATTATCTCCTTGTTATTTTACTATCTGCAGAATTTGTAGTGTTGTCATATGTCTACCTCATTTTCTAATATTGGTAATCTTTTTTCTTCCTCTCTTTTTCTGATTAACCTGCTTAGAGGTGTGTCCATTTTTTCTTTTCGTCTCAAAGAAACAGACTGATTTTCTCTGTTATTTTTCTGTTTATTTCATTGATTTTTTCCCCTCTAATTTCTATTATTGCCTTTGTTAGGCTTACTGTATGTTTAATTTGTTATTTTCTAGTTTCCTTTTTTTTAAAAGATTTATTTATTTATTTATTTATTTATTTATTTATTTATTTATTTATTATATATCCCCCTCTTTCTGCTTGTTCTTGCTGTGTTCATTTTTGCGTTCTTCTGTGTCTGCTTGTCTCCCCCCGCTGCGGCATCCTGCCAAGTCAGCTCATCGGTGGCTTTGCCCTGCCCACGGTGGCTTGCCTTCTTGAGGCGGTCTGCCTGCTCGAGGAGGCCCTGGAACCGAACCTGGGGCCTCCCATGTGGTAAACCGGAGCCCTACCAATTGAGCCACAGCTGGTTCCCTCTAGTTTCTTAAGGTAGAAGCTGGGATCATTGATTTGAGACCATTCTTTTTTATAACAAAGACTTGTAGTGTTATAAATTTCCCTCTTTAGCATCATCCCCTAATTTTGGTATGTTATATTTTTACTTCATCCAGTTCAAAATACTTTATAGTTTTCCTTTTGATTTTTTGACCCTTTGATTATTTAGAAATATTTTATCTAGAATAAAGATATTTGGGAATTTTCCAGAGATATTTCTGTTTGTTTTATAAGTTAAGTCCTCTTTGATCAGAGATCATGCTTTGTATGACTCTAAACCCTTTACATTTATTTACATTTTTTTAGGGGTCAGAGTATGATCTGCCTTGATATATGTTCCATGACACTTGAGGACCATGTGTATTCTGCTGTTGTAGGGTGGAATATTCTATAAACGTAAATTAGGTCAAGTTGATGGATCGTTTTATTCCAGGGTTTATACTTACTGATTTTCCAAATCCTTGTTCTATGGATTACTGTAAGAGTAGTGTGGAAGTCTCCAACTACTATTGTGGATTTGTCCATTTCTCCTTTCAGTTCTACCAGTTTTTGTTTTAATTACCTTGGCGCTCTGTTGTTAAGTCCATGAATGTTTGGGATTACCACCTCCTGATAAATCGACCCCTTTGTTTATGAAATGACAGTCTATCCCTGGAATATTAATTCCCCTGAAATATATTTTGTCTGATATTAATGTACCCATTCCGGCTTTCTTTGCATAATGTTAGCATAGTTTCTCTTTTTACTGTCCTTTTATTTGTGTCTTTAGTTAAAAGTTTGTTTCTTGTAGGCAGTATACATAATTGGATCTTACCTTTTTATTCAATCTGATAATCTTCACGTTTTAATTGGAGCATTTAGAGCATTTATATTGAATGTGATTATTGATATGGTTAGCTTTAAACCTGTCGTTTTGCTATGTGTTCTGTCTTTACTTTGTTATCTTTTCTTCTTTTCCCAAATTCCTTCTCAGGACAGCTTTGATGGCTAATTTCCTGCATCAGCTCGGCTAGGTGTGGTGCCCAGTTGTTTGGTCAAGCAAACACTGGCCTGATTGTTACTGTGAGGGAATTTTGTGGATTTAAATCATCAGTTGATTGTATTTATGTCTCATTACATCTCCAATCATCAAAGGAGATTGTCTTTAGCAATTACAGGAATCTCCTCATCCAATCAGTGGGAAGACTTCAAGGGAGTTCTGAGGATTTCAGCAGTCAGAAGAATTCCTATATCTACTTCAACCCACCAGCTCCTCCTAGGGAATTGTTATCTTCATTGGAGCTCCCAACTTGCAGCTTCTCCTGGGGAACTCAATGTCACCACGGGGTCTGCCTTATGAAATTCAGATTTGCCAGTCCCCACAGTTGCGTGAGCCTACTCTTACAATAATAATAATAAATCTCATGAGTTTTAATAAATCTAGAGACACAGGAGAGCCCTAACACAGCAGCCTTCTTGTATATTCAGTCCTGTGAACTCTGTCCACCTTGCTCTCCCAGATCTTCCAACTCTGTATCCTCACCTTAGGGACTTTGATGAGCTCTGCCTCAGCTTCGCTTCCCTGTGTCCTGGCCTGGAAATTTTCCCAAGGCAGCAAGCCGGGCCAGTTGTCGAGCTCACCTCCTTTGTTTCCTGACTCTCTGGAACACTGTCCTTTGTTGCTTGATGTAGTGTCCTGAAAATGGTAGTTATATTTAGTTTAGATTTTGTTAGTTTCAGGCAGGAGGGGAAATTTGATCCCTGTTCCTCTCTTTCGGCCAGAAGCAGAGGTCTCACAACTTGTTATAATTAAAATGTATTAGCAGTGTAAAATGATTCATATAAATGATCAAACTTTTTGACCTATTGTCCTACCTCTGGGAATTTATCTTAATTCTAAAAAGGAAAAATAAATTACATATGCAACTTTTCACTACAGCATTATTTTTTATTTATAATAAAGAAGTTAGAAGAAACTTATATTTAAGAAAAGGGGATTAGTTAAAATTAAGGCATATCTGCGCAATGAAATATTGGGGGTTTATTTTAAATGACAATTTCAAAGACTTTCAACATTGAAAAATGCCTAATAGTTAATATTAAATTCCTTAAGCATGTTAATATTCCATGATATTATAATAATTGCAACCTCATTAAAGTATAACATACATATGGATAAAGAAAGAGAATATACAAAATGTTATAGCATTTTAGGGAGATAGGATTGAGTATTTTCCCTTACTTTGAAAAATGTGTTTATCATTCCATTAAAATCCATCAATTTTTAATTAATTTTATAATAACATTAAAAATTTATTACAAAATATTAAAAGCATACAAAAACATGAATTATAATAATATATATATCTGTGGATATGCTACTGACCTTAAGAAATTTGAATGTCCCTTGTGTAGTGCTCTGTAGTTGTATCTTTCTCCTCCCTCCAAAGGTAATTATTATCCTGACTACTACTTATACTCATCTCTAAACCTTATATATTACTTGTATTAGTTTCCTAGGGATGCTGTAACAAATTACCACAAGCTGAGTGGCTTAAAACGACAGAAATATATTCTCTCACCGTGAAGGAAGCTCCAAAGGAGAAATCATCCCATCCGACGCCCCTCTCTTTGCTTCTGGTGGCTGTCAGCCACCCTTGGCGTTTCTTGGCTTGTGTCAGCGTAGTTCTGCTCTCTGTCTCCATCTTCACTTGGCCGTCCTCCCTTTGTGTAAGTCTATGTACAAATTTCCTCTTCTTATAAGGACACAGTCACTGGATTAGGGCTGACCCTAATGTAGTAAGACCTCATCTTAACTTGACTGCATCTACAAAGACCCTATTTCCAAATAAGGTCACAGGTACCAGGGTTAGGACTTGAACATATTTTGGGGGGGCCTGATTCAAATCACAACAGTATGGTTTTTATGTTTACACACTCTATAATTATTGCATTTTTCTGTGACTTTCTTTTTCACTCAGTATTGTATTTGGAAGATTTATCATGTGTAGATTTTTGTTGCGGTGTGGCATTTCTGTGTATGGATGTATGCCTTTCCATGATCTAGTCTCCTGTTGATGGACGATGACTTCTTTTCATTTTCTGTAAAGGAAACAGGCAGATAATTCAGTCTTTAAATATGGTTGAAATTTGTTTTGTATTGACAGTTTAGAGCTGGGATTGGCAAACTTTTTCTGTAAAGGATCAAATAAAAAATAGTTTTGCCTTGGTGGGCCACCTGGTCTCTGTAGCAACTACTCAGCTCTGCCATGGTGGGTGAAAGCAGCCAAAAGCGATATGTAAATGAACGAGTATGGTTGTGTTCCAATAAAACTTTATTTAAAAAAATAAATAGTGGGCCAGATTTGGTTAACCTTATTGGACTGTAATTTTCCAACTCTTGGTTGAGACTGTTCCTTTCATTTTCACACCTCATTAATAATAATGTCATAGAAACGCCTAGAATTTTGTAAAATGGGCATAACTTCTATTAGTTTTCGTGCACTTGTGAGCTGCAAGAGTTGGAAGAGTTTATCACAGACCAGCGTCTAGCTCTTTACCTCATATCCTGGTTTTCCTCCATCCTGTAAACTGGTGCCTTCTACTTAGGTCACACTCACATTGCAATAAGTCCTTTGATCCTGCTCCTTCGGGAGACTTGCCACACTGGGCAGCAGGAGTGTTCTAGGGAATTGTTCCTGCTTCAGGACTATCAGCAATCACTGAACTATACGCTGAAGAGATTATAAACCATGTAAATGGATCCCACTAAACCCCAACTCTGCTTCCCTTACCTAGATCCCCCAAATGCCCCTGATCATTCTGCCACCTGACAGCAGAGGAAGTGAGATGGAGGGGAATTTGCATGGGTAGAGGCAGAGTCTTAAGTGATTGTGACTGAAACACCTTCCTTTTGCAAACTGTACAAAAGCACATACAGGACCAGGAGAACATGAGGTCTTGGAAGGGGCCTGTGGCAGTGAGGAGCCCTGAACCTTAAACTTTATTACCACCTCTGCCCCTACCATGAATTATGTTGACCTGTGACCTC
>PVKH010006442.1:0-21055 GCA_004027955.1 Chaetophractus vellerosus | reverse complement strand
CACAGCCCATGGGGAGCAGATGTGGCTCAGTCCGTTGAGCACCCCCCTGTCATTGGGGAGGTACTGGGTTCAGCTCCCATTACTCCTGGAGAAGGCAAGAAAGCAATGAGCAAAACAATGAGCAGACAGATGAGTGAACCATCTGGGGAAAGGCGGGGATAAAATAAAGAAAAATAAAATAAATCTAAAAAAAAAACATAACAAGAATATTTTTAACAACTCTGTCTACAATAGCAAAACCTGGAAACAATCCAAACAAATATGGAGGAGGATGGACAAATAAGTCACAGTATCTTACACAATAGCAAAACCTGGAAACAATCCAAACAAATATGGAGGAGGATGGACAAATAAGTCACAGTATCTTACACAGTGTAATGTCATTGTGTTCATCAGTGAAATTAATGAAACAATGCCACACACAACTGTATAGATGAATCTAATAGGATAATGTTGAATGAAAAATTCAAGTTTCCAAACACTTCACAAAGTATGACACATTTTTATAGAGCTTAATAACTAGTAAATTACACAATACATTATTTAGGGATACCTTTATATGTAATGAAACTTTATTTTAAAAGAAGAGGATGAGAAACCCAAACTTCAGGGTAGTGATTACCTCTTAGGTAGAGGCAGGGAAGGGGTTGGGATGAGGAGCAGGACATAAGTAGAGGCACTGGAAGGATAATGTTCTCATTCTTAGGTGATAGTTTCATAAGTGTACATGTAATTATGGTTCATAATTCATTGTTATACATATTCTTAGGCATGTATCAAATATCACAGTAAAAAGAACAAAGGAAAGAAAAAAGTTTGAACTAAATGCAGACATAGAATGGGAAATACTCCTCAACATTCAAGAAATAGAAATTATGAACTAAGTGACCTGTAAGATGCCAAGGTCAAGTAAAAGAGAAGAATTCTAGGATGTTTCATATAGTGTTTGTCTCAGAGAATAACAGGTCAAGAGGGAGGTCATGCTATCAAAAAGGAAGAGTCCTCTCACAGTAAAATATAAAACATATTTAATCGTGTGGAATCTAGATCCCAGTAGAGACTCAGAGCTGGTTGTATCTTAGCCTAGGCCCATTCATTCATTCACCAAATATTTATTGAGTGCCAACTCTGTGCCGGGTACTGTATTAGGTTCTGGGTATACAACAGTAAACATAGTTCTTGCTCCAATGAAACTTCAAATCTATAAAGAACAATCAACTATAATGGGTGGACATATCAAGTATCTAATACAGTTTAAGTGACAGTGAAGGTCAATTCCTAAAGAAAGAAAATAGAGAGTTCAGCAAATCAGCTAGAAGCAGCTTGATGTGGAGTAATATGAATCAGTGGGAAAGAAAAGACTATTCAATAAAAGGTGCCACGACAATGAGCTATCCTTATGGGAAAGTTAAAATTAGATACCTATCTCACAGCATACACACACACAAAAAACAAAAAGATTAAAAAACCAAATGTGAAAAGCAAATTTTTGAAAGTATTAAGGAAATATTTCTTGAACAAGATAAAAGAAAGGGTAAGCCATAAGGAAAAGATTTATAAATCTGATGACACAAAAAATTAACTTCTATACAATAAAGGATACCACAGTGAAATGTAACCTTTTGTCAAGTAAGAGTTTTCCTTTTGTTCTGGAACTATTGATAAACCAAAAACTGATAGCAAATGGTTCTAAGCACCCCATGGGCTAATATCAAAGTGCGAGCAATTAGGGCCAGCCACCTCCCCTCAAAGTTTATTGAGAATCAACAGATCAGAACTGAACTTACCATCCACCTCATGTGCCTCTTGGGGAAAAAGGTTATTCTTTCCCTACCTTGTGTGGGAAGGAGGGTGTGCTTTCCCCCACCCCCAGAAGCCAAGGGAAGGGGGAAATCCAAGGCACATAAAGATTAGGGGCCCCTAAAAGAAAGAAGCCTGGTGTCCTGTTCTCAATTGAATGCCTACTCCTGCAGACTTGATGGCATGCAATTAAGTCAGGAGGAAGAAAGAGCTAAGAGATGAGAGAGGAGCAACCATTGGATCAACCCATCATTTGACAAGCAGATAAAAATTTCCAACTGGGTTGGGTGGATGGTCTAGTCAACAAATGGGGTTGGAACAATGGGCTTTACATATGGAAAAAGGATAAAATTAGATCTCCACTTCAAGGCAGAGCCATACAGAGAACACCAAAAATCGGTCAGTGTTAGAGAAGCAGTGACAAACAACAAGGAAAAGTCTGCAACCTGCAGTTTACTAGAGTGAAAAAATGTTTGTCTTCTGCTTTCTTCTCCTTCCTACTCCACATAGCAAAGGACTTAACACCTAGAACCGTTGGGGGTGGGGAGCTATGCAAAAAGCTGATCACAACCCCCTATGCTTAAGCCACTAGAGCCACAGGGGTGGGGAGGAGAAGAGCTTTAGATTTGATTTGGAGATTTAAGTTTCAAAATAAACATGAATGCTTTTTTAATACAAATGTGATTTTTCTAATAACCAAAATTACTGGAAAGTTACTGAGTCTTGCCAACACGTTGTAAAGAAGAATTCAAAATATGACAGTCAGTGGAAAATCATTGGAAAAAAAAAAAAACAACAGCACTTTATACATTCACAGATGAGACTCCTTAATGAACCCATAACATGATGTTAAAAGACAAACCAGAGTGAGAAGTTGTGGGCATCACCATCACAGAATCCTCAGGATTGGGGAATGGACGATGGACCAGAGTAGATAGTTGTTGTACTGTAGACTTGTGATCCTAGCAATGAAGAAATTTATCATGGATGTGGAGGCAGTGGCCACTGGAGGTTCTGAGGGGAGGGAGAGGAAAAAATAGGTGTAATTTGGGGGCATTTTCGGGACTTGGGAATTATCCTGAACGACATTGCAATGACAGATATAGGACATTGAATATCTTGTAATAACTTGCAAAAATGTGCGGGAGAGGGTAAACTACAACGTAAACTCTAATCATTGCTTAGTGGCAATGCTCCAAGATGTGTTCATTAATTTTGGCAAATGTACCACACTAATGAAGGGTGTTGTTGGTGTGGGAAAATGTGGAGGGCTAGGGAGTAGGGCATATGGGAATCCCCTATATTTTTGGTGTAACATTTATGCAATCTAAGTTTTTTAAAAAAATAAAAATTAAAAAGTATATTAAAAAAAATAATGACAAAAAGAATTAGTACCCAGAATATTATAGAATTCTGACAGATCAATAAGAAAAAGACAAACAGTCCAATAGAATTAGGCAAGGAATTTAAAGTTCCAGAAAAAGAAACTGGAATGACCAAAAATATATGAAAAGACGTTAAATCTCACTGATAATTAGGGAAGGGTATATTAAAACAACAAACACCAATTCACACCCATCATTTGGCAAACATTTTTCCTTTTGAAAAAAAAAATTGAAACCTACAGAAAACTTGAAAATAAAGTAAAATGAATTCAAGTATACTCTTCACCTAGGTTCATCAATGTTAAGAATTTGCCACATCAAGTTCGTTTAGCTAGTAAGTAAAGGTCTGTATTCAAATTCAGAGATTTTTTTTTTTTACCACAAAGCCATTTTCCTCACCTTAAGTTATTTTATTTTATTTTATTAAAGATGTGGTAGGTTCACCTTATTATTTAAGAAGTTTTATTTCATGTAGAGGTAGGATTTCTAAATAAAACCTTTCTCTGTGTATATTATTATTATGCTGCTGAAGCATTTGAAAATAATTTGTAGGTATTGTGTCCCTTTACCCTTAAACACTTCAGAATATTCTCATATATGACCATATATAATTATTAAGCTTAGAAAAATTAACATGGATCAAAAATTATCTAATACATATCCCATATTCAAATTTTGTCTATTTCAGTACTGTTTACTTTTCCCAATCAAGGATCACAACTTTTAGATGTCAGATATCTTTAGTCTCTTAATCTGGAACAGTTCTCTAACCTTTCTATGTCTTTCATGATGCTGACATTTTTTAAGAATTCAGGCCAGTTGTTTAGTAGCAGGCAAAAATTTAAAAATCTGATACACCAAGTGCTTGTGAGAATGTTGGGAAACTCATACTCTGCTGCTGGGAATAAAAATCAATGTCACCACTTCCAAGTATATAACCCTGAAAAATTCTTAGGAATGTGCAGAAGCAGAAATTTACTAGGCTGTTTTATAGCATTATTTATAATAGTCAAAAAAGAAAATAAGCTAAAAATTCATTAATGTGGAATGAATAAACAAACAATGGAGCATTATTCAGCAATTACAATGAAAAAATGAAATACACATGTATCAATATAGGTAAGTCTCAAAAGCACAAAGTAAAAAAAAGCAGAAGGATATGTACCATAATATATTTGTGTATTTCAAAATCACACAAAACTGGTACAGTTCATTATTAATACATAGGTATGTAATAAATGTATATAAAAAAGTATACATGGCAGGACCACACATAAACTTCAAGATATTGGGGATCTCTGGGGAGGAAGGAAGGTTAGTGGGAAGAGTAGAGGTGTTTTAGTTGTATCAATATTGTTTTATTTCTTATTAAAAAAGATCCAAAATAAATATGGCAAAATGTTAACATATATTAAATCAAGGTGGCAGTCACATAGATGTCTATTAGAATATGTGTGATACTTTTCTGTGTTTATTATATAAACAGAAATATAATATTTATTTTATTTTAAATATAATAAAATAAAAACTATTAAAATATTCTTATACAATAGGTTCTTTTTTTTAAAGATTTATTTTATTTACTTATTTCTCTCCCCTCCCCATTGTTTGCACTTGCTGTCAGCTCTCTGTGTCTGTTCGTTGTGTGCTCTCTCTGTCTGCTTGTCCGAACTCAGGACCTTCCATGTGGGAGGCAGGTGCCCAATCACTTGAGCCACCTCCACTCCCTGTTTGTTGTGTCTCTCATTGCTGTTTCTTCATTGTGTCAGCTCATTTGTGTCAGCTCGTTGCATCAGCTTGCCACACCAACTTGTCCCATCAACTTGCTGTCTTGCTCATTTCTTTAGGAGACACTGGGAACCGAACCCAACCTCCTGTGTGGTAGGCAGGCACCCAACTGCTTGAGCCACATCCACTTCCCTAGGTTTTCAATATTACCTAGAAAATTAATGTGCCCCACTAGCCTGGCATTCCCCCTTCTTCAGCAGCAATAGCAACAGCATCATGATAAAAAGACTAATATTTTTCACTTTTACAAATGTAGCTGTAAACATTTAAGCTGGTAAAGAAACAGAATAACTCAGAGCCTAAAAAAGTATTCAGAACCATTCTGAAAGGTTTTTTTTTTTTTTAATCCTACCTCTACGTGAAATAAAACTTTGTGAAAAACAAGGTAAAGCAGAATGGGTTTTGGAGTCAAAAATTTTTGAATTTGAATACAGGCCTTTATTTACTAGCTGAGTAAACTTAAGTTTCTTAAACTTTCTAAGCTTCCATTTTGTCATTTATAAAATGGGGATATGAAAACTCAATTCATAAATTGTTGTGCAGATTAAATATGTGAATGCATGTATAAGCACAGATTAGCTATTGTTAGAATTATTTATAAAGTCTGACAATTAAGTTATCACAAACCACACATGTGGAAGTAAATGTCAACTGAAAGGAAACTAAAGAATAATGTAGTGTACGTATAACAGTGATTTCGGTGGCAGATGAAGATTGTGGTTAATGGTATAAATATAAGAAGGCTCTTCTTTTACAAAGTGCTAAGAATATGGTGATACCTGGGAAAATTAAAACTAATGTAACTTATGGAAAATAGTTAATAGCAATATTGTAATATTTTGCAATAATGGCAAGAAGATATTTTTTCAATACTAATGGACAGCAACAGGGAGGTAATGGGGGCATGGAATTTTTCTCTTTGGAGTGACAAAAAGTTCTAAAATTGACTGAGATGATGACAGCACAACTTTGTGATGAAAATGAGAGCCACTGAGTATACACTTTGAATGGATTCTACAAAGCATGGGACTGTATTACATAGGGAATCCAGTGGTGAAATGACTGTTCAGGAACTGGGAGATGGACTAAGATGTGGGTGATTGGAGTAAAGATTTTCTTTTTACTTATTTTTACTGATTCAAATTTAACAAACAATTATTAATACTCTCTCAGGTATTTTACATTCATTTTCTCATTTAATCCCACAGAGAAGCCAGAAATGACTGTCATAAGCTGCTTCTATAATATGAATACTTGCAATCTGTAAAGTATATAAGGTACTGAACAAACATAAGAATTTAAAAGTATTGAGTAGAGCTTTAGGCATGGAAGGGATGTTGGAAACCACTGCATTTCTCATATTTTCATACCACTCATTCTGAGATTCCCTGATAGATTACCATTGTACAGCTTCTGTATAAACATCTATGATTAAGAGCTTGGTACTTTTTCCAGACAGCTGGTTTAATCTATTTTTGAACAACAGTGTAGCTGTTAGAAAACAATTTCTTTGTTTTGAGCCAAAATCTACTTAACTGTGCTTTGTAACCACTGGTCCAAGTTCTGCTCTTTGGAACACCAAAGAATAAATTTGCTTCTTCTACTTGACTGGCTTTCAAATATTCCTCTCCTCTGGATTTCCTTGGGTTCCCATATCATTTTATTTTGATTTCAACTATACCACATAGCACAAATGAGACATACTGCAGAGTTATGTGAATGTTTGCTTGGTTTTTTTCTTTCTTTCCCCCCACACCTTAACACTGCCTTTCCACTCTAAGTGAGGGAAGCTCAAAGTCATGGACTATATCTTTGTATCCTTATAGCCTACGGCCATGGATAATAGGGGTTGTCCTGAATGTGCTGTGTAGCTCATCATTTCTGCCTCTCACTGCTATATATTGGGGAAAATTTCTATGTACTTCTGGTGAAACCAAGCCAGCTATGATTGACCTTCATGGAATGGACCAGGAACCACCAGCTGGACCCAAGACTGTCCAACACCACCTGGGCCAAAGGGTTCCTAAATGGAAGGAAGCTGTTAATGCACAGAAGCCACGAGAAACACTAGAGAGTAAGACACCAAGAACCTACAGTGCAGCTTCTGTGGAGTCTTATAATATATCCTGCTTTTTAAGGTTACCTTAGCATATTTGAGGGCTTTTAACTTTAAATAACCAAACTAACAGAGATACTCAATAAAATATTGCTAAAATGAACAGAATTCAATCAAAGCCATCCCTCCAAGTCTTTATGTTCTCTTATTCAAAAAAAAATCCTCGGTTTTTCAAAACATTCTTTATACACATAGAATTACCTCAGCACGCAATTAACATTTAATATTAATATAAAATAATACTGCTATTGATCAAAGCCTTTTAAAACCTTTTCCTCGGTGGTCTCTTGATGCACACTTGAATCTATGTCTTTGAAGTAATTGTTTTGGATGGGAAACACTCATTTGGATGTAAAACATGTCAGATGATAACAGGTAAGGGCCATGTGTTTTTCTGAAGGTGGATGTGACTATTTTTGAAAGAATGTAAAGTCATATGGCATTGTTCTGTTAATAAGTTGGATAATTAGTTGAGTCCAGTAACTAGGAAATAATAAAACTTTTTTTGCATGGCTTATATACTAATGATAAGAACCATACCCAAAAGATGTTCTAAAAATTATCTGAGTTGTCAAAGCACTCATAGCACAATTAGAATTCATGCCTACAACTGATCCCCATTTAGCAGAAGTTGTCGAATGTTTTTAAGGTGAATCACACCTCGTGAAACAAAAACCCATGACAGCTAACAATTGTTATCATCCATGGAGTTCATAATAAAGAGATTTTAGCTGAATATAAACAAGGATTTATATGAAGTTTTGTATGGTGTGTGTATAGCTGAGACTTTTTTCCCACAGAATTCCCCTTTTTCTACTATCACTTTTTGAGAATCATACCAGATTATACCACAAGTATAGGAAATTCTTCTTCTAAGAAAATGTGAAATGTATATGACTCACAGGTAGAAAAATAGAAAAGTCCCCATAATTCTGGAGTCTCTAGGCATTTAACAATAATGGTCTCATATGGAAGCACAATAATTTCCGGCCAGGAAGTTTGAATTTGACAGTAAAGTTAAGAACTTCTCCACTTCTCCTAAATTAATCAAAAGCCACAAGGAGAATCAAAAACAAAATTGCTCATTCTAATAAAACTTGGCAGCATCCATCACCCTTAGCCACATTATGTGAGAAAGTCAAATGGGGATGTGGGAAAGCACAAAGAGCATGGCTGGGAACTTCCCTTGGCCTGTTTGATACAAAGTCTACAGAGGCTTGGAATGCAGGGTTGAAGGAGAAAATATAAAGAAAAGTCATATTTGTTACAAGTGTTCTGAGCTGTGAGGAGGGAGAATCTGCCTTGTGAACAGTCCTTCAGTGCTATTCTTTGACAAGGGAAAATAAAGGATAATTGAACTTATATACACAATCCTGAGCCCCAAATAAAATTCCTATTCACCTGAAATTTGGACCTCGCACCCTCCAAACCTACTTCAACCTCCAATATAGAGTAATACTCCATAAGGAAATTATACAAGATCTATATTAAGGTAGCCCAAGAAAAATGGATAAACAAATAGCAAATAAACAACTCTTAGTCAAGAATGTTGTTACAAAAGAAGATGAAAATACATAATGTCATTTAAAATATATACATATGTGACTCAGTCATGCCTTTGAAATAAAATCACAAAGCAGAAACAGAAGTCAGGGAAGATATGGTGAGTCAAAAGAAGGAAATGCAATGTAAGCTGGCATATTTTAGGAAGAGGTGGAAGAAGAAAATAAAATCATCACAGAAATAAAAGGTAAATTGGAAGTAGAACAAATGAGGATAGACAGCAATAAAATGCAGCTTGAAAAAAATGAGCCAAAAAAGAAGAAATGGATAAAAAGTTCTAAAGGAATAGAGAAAAAAAAATGATATGGTAGAAAGGGAAGACATACAAAGAAGATTTAACAAACATCTAATTGGTGTCCTTGAAGAAGGACAAAATACGGGAACAGAAAAAAATATTTCAAACTGTAAGTCAGGAAAATTATTATTGAGAAATAAAAGAAAACTTGAAGGTACAGATTGAATACTGTGCATACTGTGCATAATGTCCCAGGAAAAACAGATAAAGATCCACATATAGAACAATCAAAAGCAAGTTATTGAATTTAAAAGATAAACAAAGATGATTTTGGACATTCCAACCAAAACCTCAGGTCAATTATATGAGGAAAACGAACATACTGGCCTCAAACTCTTCCACATCAACATTCCATGTAAGGACACAGTGAGCAATGTCCTCAGATACATGACTAAAATAAAGTATTACTTGAGAAGTTTATAGCTAGCTCTCTCTCCCCCCTCCCATATATATACAATTGTTGTATATATACACAAACATTATATGTGTATCTACAATAATTAACGTGGTTCTAAAGCATAAATGCACAGATCAATGGAACTGAATAGAGAACCTAGAAATAAAATCTAAATAAATAGAGACATTTAGTAAATGATAATTACGGTATTTCAAATCAATGGGAAAGGTAGATTACCTAATATGCTGTACCATCATCTGGAAAGAACTATTTGGATCCCCACTCCACACTTTACACCAAAATACATGCTATATATGTAATAAAATATTTTCATATAAAAAATGAGACCATGAAAGTACTAAAGAAAATATGGGCAAGAACTTTTAAAAATAATCTCATTTGGAGGGAAGATCTTTCTAAATATGACACAAAACCTGCAGCCATAATTTGTAAATGTGACTACAGAAAATTCAAAAAGATTTGGATGAGGGAAAAAAACAACAAATAGTAAAACAACACATAAACTGAGAAAATAATTCTCAACTTATTCTCACAAAGGGCTGATTAAAAAAAAACATAAGGAATTCCTCTTAATCAGTGACAAATAGGAAGAAAAGCAAATATAAATTTGGCCCTAATCATATAAAACATTAAATATGAAAAGATGGTAAAGTTCATTCATGATAAAGAAATGAAAAGTAAAACTATATTGTGACATATTTTTACCTATTTAGCGAAGAAAAAACACTTTTTGGTAACATACAGCTGACAAATTAAGGAGGAAATGGACCCTTCATATATTTATTGTGAAAATGTAAATTGGTACAAGCACCATTGAAATCAATTTGAAAACAGCTAAAAAATTGAAAATGCACTTACACTTTAACCAAACAATTCTATATATTTGCACATTTGAAATGTCATGTATACAAGGATACTTATGGCAGTATTCCTTTTAATAGCCAAATACTGGCAGTAGTCTCTATTTCCATCAATAGAAGGCTGGTAAGTTCCACCATACAATGGAGTATAATGCAACCATTAAAAAGTAAGGCTCTGGCACTCGGTGTGCCAAGCAATCTTGCAGAATTCTCTACTTCTGAAAAAACTGTGTTAAGAGGACCATACCCAATTAACTGACATCATCAATACACTATGATTTATAAATTCTTTGATCCTCATTCCTGTGACCTTGTACACATCAAAAATCTAAACACTGAGTAATCATAATGATCTATCAGTTGATTTGAAAATAAAAGACTATCACCCCTTCTGAGTTGGAGAATCCTTTTAAAATATCACATCCAATATCAAAATGCCAAAGAAATTTTAAAGTAGTACTGATGAAACAAATATAATAGCCTAATGATCCATTTAGAAAATGGATCATCTAAAAGGAAAACCTGTAGGAATGGATCAGGTTTTCATATCCTTCATTGTGACTGCAATTTTTATCCCAATATGCCATATCTCTACAGCTTGAAGCTCACTGTGTTCTTTGGAAATTGTAGGAACATTTTGTTTTCAATATGGCAAAAGGAACTCTTCTTCAACCGAAAAATTGAAGGAGTTGGACTCTTATTTTTAAAGTCCTCTCCAATTAAAATACTATTTTCTCTGTTCTGAACTATTCTCATAGAAAATCTGAAGAATATAATTCTACTCACTATTCACAAAAACACACATACACACAAACACAAACATAATGGAATTACATACAGGTAAAGAGATATGTCTAGTGAATGCTTACCTGATAACGTGTCGGCTGATTGAGAATGCTGTTAAAACTGTGTGATTCAAAAACTCTTGAGTTAGACTGAGTGAAGAGGTTTAACTAGGAAAAAATACAATTAACCTAGTAAATTAGAATACATTCATTTGGAAATAAAAAGTATAATCTACCTTATTCTCCCAGATAATATTTCGGGAGTCAACATCTCTGAGGAACAATTTATGGAAGTTGAGTTTTACAAGGGATTTGATATCTTTTCAAAAGGTAAAAATTAATGTGAGCAACACACTCACATTTATCAAATTGTTGGCAAGAAGTGCTGTCATAGAACTGTTTATTTGAAAATATATTTTTTAATGTTGGAGCTCATACTAAGCAATTACTCCTGGGGATCTTACATACTTTATCAAAGTGTATTCACAACATCTCGAAGCCAATGTTCCTAGAAGCAGTTCCATTTGTTCCTGACCCTAAGTTGCTCTCCTGGAATTGAACATACACACACTACAGTTTTGGATAATATCAGCTGGTATTCTTTAGCCCTGAAATATTATCCAAAATAGTACATTTTCCCAGGTGTCATCTTGCCTTGTACTGAGCAGGGCTCATAACTTTGGGACAAATTAGGCTAAGGAGTGTTGGTTTTCTTTACTTTTCTTTTTAAGATTCACTTTTGAATGTGTTAGAGCAGTGAGCAAGAGGAGCATACCATTACTGTCTATTCTTCATAGACAGGAGCAGAGCCTACCTCTTGTTGGCAGGCCATCTGCTATCTATAGGTGTGATTCAAAGGCAGAGGCCCTTACCCAATAGCTGGAGTCACCCACCACCTGACTGCCCACCATTCTAACTCAGGAAGGTGTGGGATGCTAGGAGCAAAGTGGCACAGTTAGGGAAGGACCCTCCTAACTGCTCTTTTACAACAGTGTCAGGAGAAAACCTTGACTAACAAAATTAATTCTCCCATTTCCACTGGAGGTCAGTATCTGACTGTTGACTGAGGCTAGCTGTAAAGGTGAGCAGAAAAGATTGTTTAAGTCTCCTTCCTTTCCTCTAAGGAAGAAAACCACAAAAATATTTCTCCCATTTTTTTTTCACTAAAGTCAATATACGAAGAATGTCTGTACACTATGAGTAAGATTAAAGGAACTTAGCTCCTCGCACAACTTAAAAAATATAATCGTTTTTAATCAGATACCAGGAGACTGGGAAGCCAGGGAGCTTGCCTGCTATTGATAGCATTCTCTCTGAGAAAAGCTATTCTTTCTGGCCAGTGGGGCAATACAGGCAGGGCAGGACACCTAAAGCGAGCATAACTGCTCCCCCACATTCCTGTACACAAGCTGTGTTCCTTTACAGGAGTTGTATTAGCCACAAGCCATTCTGGGTGAGTGATTCTGGCTGTGCAATTCTCAACCTTTCCCCTTCCATGTTATGATGATATTAGGAATGAAGCTAGTGAATTCAGTTTCCTACAAAAAGAAAACGTCAAGGTATGTTCTGTGATGTGCAAGAGCTATGAGTTCCCACAAATGAGAAGTCTGCTTCTTCAATAATAAAGACAGCTAACAAATCCCCAGAGAAACAAGCTCCTTCAAAACAAAGTCTATTTCAGCAGTAGCAGGAGCAGTCCAGGATGACAATTAGAGTCTGGCCCCTTAAGAGACCAGCTACTCAGCAGCTGAAGGCATGGCTATGGGGAGGAAGCTGGGAATATGCCAGTGCCACAGCTGCTGAGCACAAGAGGCAGCCAGCTGCAGTAGAGCGAGCTAGAGATCTGACATTAGAAAACTTGAGTTCCAGCGCAGATCCCATACATATTAGCCCATGTGGCCTTGCAAGTCACTTTAAGAGCTTCAGTTGTCTTATCTATAAAATGGGAATAATGATAATACCTACCTCACAGCGTTGCATGAGGTTCAAATGTACAGCAAACCACTTTGTAAACTGTGAATGAGGAAGGGCACTGATATTTGTTGAGGCTGGTACTTTGTACATCCCATATAATCCTCACAACAACCCCAAGAAAGTTTTCTGTCTTTCAGATGAGACAGTTAAGGCTCAGGGTAGTTAAGTGATTTATCTGTTACTCACTAATAAGTCATCAGAGCCAGAACTCAAATGCAGGTCTAATGTCCAGGCTGTTTTCCTTACATTAAACTGTTTTTCACTATGTACATATGAAGTAATATTTTAAATCACGGGATGTCACAGCCAATCACTGCCTCACAAACCTATAGCTTCAAGAGCCCACCTCCAGATCAAAAAACAAGTTCAAAAGGCCACTTTCTTAAAAACTAAGATTCTTGGGTATAACAAATCTTGGATACTCGCATCTATTTTAAAAAGCTAGGAATTCAATTGCACAAATTCTGTCTTTTTTTCCCAATTCCAATGGAGAAAAAATATTCTTCCTCTGCTCAAGAAGGCCTGTACTTTATGGAGATATCATTGTTATCTTGTATAGGATATTGCAGCTACAGATCATTTCCAGCATGTTGGTTTTATATAACACTAGCAAAAATTACATTTTCTCCCCACAAAATTGCTCCTATCTTCCTATCGTGTCTCCTATAGCAGTTCCTGCCCTGAAAAGTAAGTTTATGATATTAAAGTGCCATCATGAAACTCATTCTCTTTGTTAAAAGTAAAATGTGATTCAGGGGCAACACACCGACAAACCATTCCTTCTTATTAGGAAAAGGGGTATTGATGGTTAGTAGTTGACGATACTCTTGAGGACTGTACGTATTTTATGAAATTATAGGGGAGAAGATTATTTAGCCTAATAGTGAGTTTCCACAATAAGAGGAATATGATGGTAATGAACCATATATACATACCAAGAGGAAACTTTGAGGTTAAAACTAATTTCAGAATAACAGGGGAGAAGTACAACAAAGTTTTCCAACAATAACTTTTCTGTTTCCTTTTAACAAGTTAAAAGAGGATGTGTTTGTTTGTTTGCTTGTTTTTAATCTGATAGTTTACATGAAGTTCTGACCAAAAGCTGGGCATAGATGACTTCTTGAAACATCATGATGATATTAAGTATTAGTCTATGAAAGACCATGGATGGACAGTTACTTTCAACATCTTCTAAGTTCACACAGAAAAATTATTGAACAAACAGCAAAAGACAAAAGACACAAAACATTTATTTTAAGGTCTTGGTAAGTTTCAATACCTACCCTGGATTTTGAGTTACCCATTCCCATTTCTATATCCTTCTGTAGCCTTCTCCTTTTGCATTTGGAAAAGTTAATGATCCGCACGATGAAATAAACAAATGATTTTGGACTAGGAACTAGACTGAAAGGTGGAGGTAATGTTTTTCCATCATCAAAATAGGATAACCAAAGTTTCGAACGAGCAAACTTCCATTCTACGTCACTGTCATCCTATGCCACAAAAATAGAAAAATAACAATTGATTTTAAAAACTAAATAGTCTAGTTACTGATTCCAGTAGGGTTTTTCAGTGGACCTAAATTCTGTTTTTGAAATATATAGATGACATACATTTATCTGCACATAATCTCTATAGGCCTACATATTTTTTCACTTTTATGATGCTCATCTCTTGATTTTTCCCTTCCACATGCCTCTGTCTTTACCCACTGAAATTTAACCAGAATTACCTTGTCTCCCATCCAAAGAAAGGCAAAGCAAAAAAGCAAGAAAAATTCAGGGTCAAAGAAGGATGGGAAGATTAATTATACCCTACCCCCTAACTCTGCATGTTCAACAATGGTTCCCCACTTTCTACTCATTCTCCCCTCTCAACTAGACCCATCCAAACCAGGCTGTAGATTCAGCATATTATACACCAAAGGTAAAGTGGAAAAACCAGTACTCAGGTGAATTGCTTTTTGGAGTTTATGTGTCTGCCCTCAAGTGTCATATAAGTCTCTCAATGGCTAGAACTATCTTATATCTCCTTATGATCTCAGTGCTGCTTCATGGAGATGGAGAGAGCCATCCTAACTTAAAGAAAGGAGGAAAAGTAGCAATGAAGTAGAGGTTTTCCATAGGTGGAGGAAGTTGGCTCACCCAGTTAACATAACTCAGACTGCCAAACCCAAGCAGGTGTTCAAAATACCTCCAGTACTTCATTTCTGGAGAACCTAATTTCCTCTTTGAGAATGCTATAGTGGTGGTTTGGAGCTGTAGGTACATGTTCTTAAACCTAATCCATTTCTGAGGCTGTGAACCATTGTAAGTAGGACCTTTTGATGAGGTTACTTCAGTTAGGGTGTGGCCCACTTCAATTAAGATGGGTCTTAATTCTAGACTAGAGTCCTTTATAAGCAGAATGAAATTGAAACAGATAAAGAAAAAGCCATGGGAAACAAGAAGCTGAAATTCAACAGAACCCAGAAGAAAACAAAGAGACCAGGAGAGGCCACCACGTGCACTGCCATGTGAAAGGTGAGCCAAGGACCAAGGATTGCCAGCAGTCAGCCCCAGAATGCCAGCCTTCAGGAAGAAAGCATCACCTTGATAATGCCTTGATTTGGACTTTCTTTTTGCCTCAAAACTGTGAGCCATTAAATTCCCATTGTTTAACCAAACCATTGCGTGTTACTTGCTTGAGCAGCCAAAGAAACTAAAACAGTTAAATTATGAGTTTCTAAAACACCCGTAGAGACTCAGTGGAGTTAATATATAGCAAAGCACTAAAAAGATACTGAACACCAAGCTGGAGGACAGAAGAAAACATGTAAACAATGACTGAAAAAAAAAAAGCTGCCAAACCAAGTTCAATCCTAAACAAAAAGTAGAAAAGTAATTTCTAGAATGCTAAAAAGTCTGACTGGATAAAGAACATTATCAATGTTTGCCAGATGTCTAGTAATTCCTCTACCATGGTCTTTGTTGATGGTTGGCTGGCTAATCTAGGAGAGAATAATTTTCCTATGGCTGATACTTCTTCTAGCCACTCATTTCAAAATTTACTCTGAAAATTTCAGAATAAAGTTCTGAAATATATTCTGAGTAAAAGAAGAGTAGTAGAAAATCCATGGGAACCTCAGCTGGGCTCCTAGAAGACATTAGATTGTGTATGACTAGCTATCCAGGTGGAGAACAGAGAAAGGCCGAGGCTCTGGCTGCTTGGCCAGAAACTTCTTTAGCTTACATGAGCTTGAGCTCCACCATAAGCAGAAAGAGCATGCTACTGGAATGGGATGGCAAGAATATACAGCACGGATAGGAAACAAGTTTACCTCAATTTCTTGATATGAGCTATTAATCATAGCAATTAGCATGTTGAGTAAAACGACCACCATAGTTACATTGTATATTCCATAAAGAACATATCCGATATTCTCTATGAATTTGTGATCATATTTGAGCACAACGGAAGTCACTTCAGACAACCCAAATATTGACCAAAACAAAGTCTTGAAACTTTCTTCTACACTGTTGAAAGACAAAAGGTACACAGTAAGTAAATGAACCATTTTCAGTATTAAAAAGTCAAAAGTAAAAACAACTTAGAGGCTGAATACTGTACAGTTGTGAAATGCCATCATAAAATACCGCCATAATAAGCTCCATGAGTAGAATTATTTTATTATAATATTTAATAATTATTCTCTGAAAGTATCAAAAGAAACCATTACCTATGGGCACTAAGGAGAACTAAGAGGCCAGAGACCAGGGGTGGGGAGGGCGGCAGACTTTTCACTGGTGAGACCTCTGTATTTGAATTTTTTGCCACAAAAATAGTATTTTTTCTTCAGAAACTAGTGATTAAATGGTGCCAATGCCTAGCGTTTCTGGAAAATCATCTGGTGAAAATTCTCTGAACTCAACTGGGAAAGCTTCAGTAATGCCTCAATACCCTATTCCTTTCCCCCTATGAGGATGGACAGTTGGATTTGGAGTTTGTAGATCGATCAGAAATTTATATCAGATTTTCTGGGTAGAAAAAGGATGTGAAGATTAAAATTAAATACCTACTGCAAAAAAAAGTATGTTCAAACATATTGCTTGCAGCATTGTTTGTGGTAGGAAAGAATGAAAACCAACTAAATATCTATTAATTGGATATGAGGTCCTGCCTCTGTACTGAAGTCCATTAAAGTAGAGAGACCATCTCTCTACTTTATTTAGAGATAAATTATTTAATAATAATAAATAATTCCGATATATCCGTACAGTGCGATTCTATGCAGCCATTGAAAGAAGATGAGCAGATATATCTTCGTGTGCTTATATGAAATGATATAAGAGACATATTGTTAAGTGAAAAAATAAGGTGTAGTAAGTGTGTAATAGTCTACCTTTTGAATAAAAATAAAGGCTATTCACCTAAGTATAATCTTGTTTATACAAAAAAAAAATCTCTGAAAGTAACAAAAGAAATCATTGCCTCTAGGAATTAAAGAGAATAAGGGACCAGTGACCAGGGGTGGGGAGGGTGGAAGGCTTTTCACTGTTGATACCGCTGTATTTGAATTTTTTGCCACAAATATATATTACATACCTAAAAATAATACTTAACTGGAGGTGAGAGGAGGCAATAGAATGAAGTGTTTCTGCTCTTTTCCCTAAATTTATAAAATCTACCTCCTGGTGTTCCATCACAGCAGTTAGCACTTAGGTCCTCACCAGACTAATTACCCACTTTTATCCATTAAATGACCTTTGCTAACACATATTTGGCTGGTTTAGTCATAAAACCAAGTTGTAACCGCTGGTCTGTGAACCAAATGAATAATCTTTATATTAAAGAATCACACCTGTAAAATTCTATTACAAAGAAGCATTTGAAACTAAGCACTTTTCCCAAGAAAAGATTTATGGAAACAGTACTTTGTTTTAACAAATTGCCAACAACAACTAATCCTATAGATTTGTAAGAAGTAGTACTAGTTTATTTGTTTATTTATTAATTCAGTCATTCAACAACTATTGATCAAGCATCTAGTCATTCTAGAAATTGTGATAGACCCTGGGGATAAATGGGTGAATAGAATAAATAGTTCCTATCCCTTAGAGTTCTTTGTATTATGAAAATATTTGATTATGTGATGTTATAGCACAGAAGCTAAAAGGAGAATAAGAAAAACTACAACCTCTTTATTCCTGCCATTAATTAAATATTATCACAAAATTCTATTGCCCCTTTGCATACCTTTCCACCCCTAACTTCTCTTGGAATCTATATGCAATGCATGTGTGGGGGAAGGGAGTAGTAAAAAAAGGAAAGGGCGTTGGCAGTTCCTGAGCATCTACCACAGGCAAGGGATTTTATATAAACTGCCTTACATAATAGGCCTCACAATGACCATATCAAGTGCCTTATACAAAATGTAGTGTGGGGAAGCAGATGTAGCTCAAGCAGTTGAGTGCCTGCTTCCCACATGTGAGGTCCTGGGTTTTATCCCCGGTACCTCCTTAAAACAAAACAAAACAAACAACAAACAAACAAAACACCAACTAAGGGGAGTCGATGTAGCTCAGTGGTTGAGCACCAGCTTCCCTGATACAAGGTCCCAGGTTCAATTTGCAGCTCAATAACTCAAAAAACAAAACAAAACAAAAAACCCTGCAAACAAACAAACAAAAAACTGCAGTGTGCTTGTATCCAAAGGCTGCAGGTAAGAAAATAGTGGAGACTGCATTCAAATCCAGGACTGCCTGATTTTCAGAACATTCAGTGTAGTTCTTTCTACTACATCATGTTGCCATGTCCCCAAACAAAACAGGGAAGAAAATGCAATGTATAAAATGATTTATCATGGAGTTAAAAGGAGATAGGAGGCAGGGTGGCATTATGTGCAGGATATCTCTGTCTCCCCCTATTGGGTCAAATAGCTTTTTTCTTCCTTAGCTTCAATTACCTTTCACTGCTAAGTCCTGCTCTAACTATTTTTAAAAAATTCCTTTCAGAAGAATTTAGATAGCTGGAAGGGCTTGACACATTAGTCTACGGGGAACTTATTGAATGTCTATTTCATTTCCAATTTTGGCTTTTGAGGGTACAAAGGGAATTGTGGGAGGGTTGATGGTCTCTCTACTTTAATGGACTTCAGTACAGAGGCAGGACCTCATCTCCAAGACAACCAAACTCCCATGGATGGGAAATGATCTCACAACCTGTATGTCTAAAAAGGGCGACCACTGAAGCAGCTTAATCAAGGAAGACTTCGTGGAGAATGACAATCTACTCAGTAGAGCAGAAGCCAGTATGACCAAAGGAAGGAAGTGGTATTACCTTTACAAAGGGCTGTAAACCATTTAACTATAATTTCCTCTTACCTAACTACCTGTTCTGCTTAAGGAATACATTAAAATAAAACCTGATGCTTCTATTTTTTTTAAATAGTAGTACTGGCTACAAAATGATGAAACTAAATTTAATGTCATACATAATGCAAGAGACATGCAGTACTATTTTTTTTTTTACCCGATTCTCTAGAAACAGCCAGTTTTGCCTAGGATTTTTCTGAATTCTGATCTGTTCTGCAAGCAAACACTAAGTTCAAAGGGATGAGCCATTGGAGCAATGTGATCTCACACAAAGACTCACTGTTTTTAGTGGATTTTTTTCTGCTCCTAAAAACATCTTTATTACAAACATTGAAATTTTCCCTTTCATCTAGACTTATAAAAATGTCTCATTATACTTTTCAAATTAATGTTTTACTTACGTGGTAAAAGCAGCATTTACTTTAGCTCCAAGGTAGTAAGAATAAAGTATAAACATGCCAATCATAAAGGCAAGAAACACCATAATAAAGAGGACCATGAACTTGAATATGTCCTTTACAGTTCTTCCCAGAGAGATCTGTAAGGGGCCAAAGCTTTCATTCGCAGGGAGGATGTATGCAATCCGAGAGAAGCTGAGCACAACAGCTATGGCATAAAGGCCCTCAGATATAATCTGAGGGTCAGAAGGGAGCCATTTGTCTCTGGCTAGAAAAAAGAGAGAAAGAGATTTAAAATGGAGCTTTCTATTCATCGTAAAGTATGCAAAATAAATAAATACCTTAAAGAGGATCTATCCTGTAGCTAGGTGGTTATTATCTCAGTTGAAACTACTCTGTATTTATTTATTTATTTTTAATTTATTTTTTTATTACATATCCCCTACCCCCTTTCTGCTTGTTCTTGCTGTGTTCATTCTTGCGTTCTTCCGTGTCTACTTGTACCCTCCCCCCCCCGCCCGGGTGGCGACCCGAGCTGTGGCCTGCCCGCTCGCAGGGGCTTGCCCTGCCCACGGTGGCTTTGCCCTGCCCGCAGCGGCTTGCCTTCTCAAGGCGGTCTGCCTCTGTGGTAAACCAGCACCCTACCAACTGGGCTACAGCTGGCCCCAACTCTGTATTTAATTAACTGTTTAGGCACTATTTTCTTTCCACATTAAGTAAAAAACAGATGAAGTCTACATTACTTTCATTGGAGAAAATACTATTGTAAAGATACTGCACTGACTTCACATTGAGCAGAAACAGAATAAACAGGGAAAAACAACAATAAAATACAAAGGATGAGGAAACAAGTTAAAATACTTCACTGAACACAGACCACATCCAGAATGACAAAACAACTGGCTTGATGGATCTGCCCACTCAGCTATTAGATTCATGGACCAGCTATTTTGTCATCCCATAGGCACAACTAGCACAAAACTTCTTTTCCATATTTTGGGAGAATTTGGTTCATATAACAGTTTACACAAGTAAATGTCAAATTGTGAAGAGTGAGAATGTCACTGAATCACAGTGGTGCTTCTTTCTACAGGGTGACTGGAGAATTAAGCCTGTCATTGGGGCTTGCTGAACCAGAGATGCTGCTTTTCAGTCATGCTGCCAATCTTTCTGCCTTCCAAAGCAAATAACACCAGCCACATAAAGGAAAAGTGTGTCTTTACACTTCCACAGAGCTGCCTTAAAATCATATGGAGCATGGTCAAGGAATCTTCCAACCACCACACACCACACACACACACACACACACACACACACGCC
>PVKH010006441.1:0-21057 GCA_004027955.1 Chaetophractus vellerosus | reverse complement strand
TATTTATGAATTCCAAAAATAGGTATTGGATTATGTTTGTGAACTGGTTTGTACCTCTGGGCATATTAGATTAAATTGGATTCAGAGGTTTCACTTTCACTTGATTAAATAATGATTAAGGCTTTGATTGGGCCATGTCAGTAGGACGTTGCATCCCCACCCACTCACAGAGAAACCACACTGCAGAGAAGGGAGGTTGGAGTTTTGGGCTGGAGCCCAGGAAGTAAGCACACAGAGGAGCAGAGCAGCTGAGCCCAGAGACAATAGAGCCCTGGGAAGAAAGGAACCCAGGAAGCCTGAACTCTTGCAGACGCCGGCAGCCATCTTGCTCCAACACGTGGCAACAGACTTTGGTGAGGGAAGTAACTCATGCTTTATGGCCTGGTAACTGTAAGCTGCTTCCCCAAATAAATACCCTTTATAAAAGCCAACAGATTTCTGATATTTTGCATCAGCACCCCTTTGGCTGACTAACACACAAGCTTTGGTAAGAAATTCCTCTCTCCCCTTCACTTCATTGGCACGGTGAAGCAGTAGACTTTAGTGGAAAGGCGTGAACTTTGGAGTCAGATGGACTAGGGTTCCTATCCCAGGCCTACCACTTACCAGCTGCACATCCTCAAGTCACTTACCCGACTTCTCAGAGTCTCAGTTCCCCTCTTGCTAATAGATATAAAAGTAGTTACCACAATGTAGGTCACAAATAAGACTTCCAATAAGTGTTAGTTTCCATTTCCTCTGAAACTTCCTAAGTCAAGTACTCAAGCAACACTTTCACCACTTCTAAGCAAACAGGCTTTGCAAATTCTGAGCACAGCCTGCCCCGGCCTAGGCCTGGCTCTCACTTACTGAAGCCAGGGCTGCCCCCCATCCTCTTTATGAGACTCAGCCACCAACACAACCAAGGAGACTGGCGTTCCTCAACACACCTGCCAATTCCAACGTTTGGGTTAGTTTGGAAGAGCTTTGCTCTTAGAATGCTTAGCTCCACTTTGCTGACTTCACAATTTAATGTGATTCTATTCACCCTAAACAGAAGAGTAATGCCAAAACTACAGTGCGGTCTACCTGAAAAGGAGATGGATTCCCATAGAACTAGCGGCTGGAATATGGCTTGGTATATTCCAATTGCATCCCACAGTTCTTGAGCAAGCAGCAGTTACCTAGCCACATTCTTTGTCATTGTATGTTAGTCAGAGTTCTCCAGAGAAACAGAACTGACAGGATTTCTCTGTGTGTGTGTGTGTAGGTGTGTGTAATTAAGAGGTTTATAACAGGAGCTGGATGCAACCATGGAGATTGGCTAGTCAATTCCATAGGGCAGACCACAAGTTGGGAACTCAATGGTGATATTGAACTCCCCAGGAGAAGCCCCAAGTTGGGAACTCTAATGAAAGTGAGGATGAATTTCACAGGACAAGTGGACTGGCTGAAGTAGAGATAGAAATTCTTTCTGACTGCTGAAATCCTCAGTTCTGCCTTCTAGGCCTTCAACTGATTGGATGAGGAGATTCCTCAATTGCTGAAGGCAACCTCCTTCGTTGATTGTCGATGTAGTCAGTCATAGATGCAATCAGCTGACTAATGTTCTTTAAATCCACAAAGTATCTTCACAGTAATAATTGGGCCTGAGGAGGCCAAACAACTGGACCCCCTAACTTAGCCAAGTTGATGTGTGAAATGAACCATCCCAATTACCTGAACTGAGCAGCTCACAACTTTATTAATTGCTTTGCACCAAACACCAGCAGGTCTTCCCTTTCATTTCACATTGATTTGCCTCCAGAGGGAACATCTCTTCTCCCCTCCATCGTTTTGCCCAGAGCCCATTCTCATCCACCTATATCACATCTCATGGCATCAACTTGAGACAGGACCCTGCCTCTCAGTTCCCCATACTCGGGAGCTAACATGACTATAAACTCCTGCCTTGTTTCTGCTCTGAGTTTTCCCAGGCTCTAGCAGCCTAAAGGAAACAGCAAGCAGCAAATGGCAGTGTGTTCTAGTGGCCAAATCCTGAAGTCAGGACTCAAGTACTCCAGTTCCCGTCCTTGCCCTCCAAACAAATAAATCTGGTCCTTAGGCAGATCGAGAAGCTTGTTGTCATTCTGCTTCCTTTCCTCTAAAATGAATTTTCAAGATTTCAGGGGCTGGAAGCGACTTAGTGGCCATTTGGTTCCACCCCTCAGCCTGCAGAGGAGGAACCAAAGCCCAAGGAGAGCAGGATTCGAGCCTGTCTTAGTTTGCCAAAGCCACTATGACAAACACCACACGATGGGTGGGCTTAAGCCACGAGACTTGACTTGCTTGCAGTTTGGAGGCCATGCTTTCTCCAAGGGACGATAGCGCTCTGGTGGTGACGGTCCCCGGTCACGCGGCGATCCCGCTCTCTCCTTGCATCTGCTGCCCTGGTTCCACTGACCTCCAGCTTCTCCCCGTGACTTGCTCTGACTGCAACCCAATTTTCTCTTTATAAGGCCTCCTGTCTTAGGGATCAAGGCCCACCCTGATTCAATTTGGCCTCTTCCAA
This sequence comes from Chaetophractus vellerosus, assembly GCA_004027955.1. Lineage (NCBI taxonomy): Eukaryota > Metazoa > Chordata > Mammalia > Cingulata > Chlamyphoridae > Chaetophractus > Chaetophractus vellerosus. The sequence goes on along the minus strand of PVKH010006441.1, from coordinate 18,527 downwards.
AATAGGAGAGCTTTGATGATCCCATTCACAAATGAGTCCCCACCTTAACTAACAATCGCCTCTCCAAAGGTCCTGTTTACAAATGGGTCCCACCCATAGTCTTGAGCATATTTTTCATGATTCAATCCCCAGCACAGCCTCCCCCACTCATGGCAAAAATAGTTGGGAAAATGCTTTGACTATAAAGTAAAATACACATTAAGTGATTGGTCTCATTACTTCTTTTTGTGCTCTCTGAAAAATATTCTGTCAAAAGATGTCACACTATTTATAAATCACAATACCGTTTGTGCAGGTTTTGTTGTTCTTGTGTTACAAAGAAGGGTGTTATACAATCACATACATTTGTATATGCATAAAATATCTTGGCTAGCAGCAATTTCTTCTGGAAAGCAGAACTGAGGAATTGCAGGTGGGAGAAAGCAGGAGTGGGAGGTAGACAGACTTACTTTTTACTAGTTTAGAATATTCAAATATTTTCCTTTTGCATATAATACCTGTTCAAAAGAAGGCAATACAAATTTTTAATAAAATATAATCTTTAGGGGAATGGATGTGTCTCAAATGGTTGGGTGTCTGTCTCCCATATAGATGGACCTGGGTTCGATCCCCAGGACCTCCCGGTGAAATAAAAAAAAATATAGAAGGTGCAAAGGCTGCCAGACCCCATGCATGGGTGCGCCGTCAGGCCCCGCCAAAAAGATGATGATGTAACAGGAGAGAGACACAAGGGAGAGCCAAGATGAGACATGCTGAAAAACCAGGAGCTGAGGTGGTGCAGGTGGCAGAACGCCTCTCTCCCACATCGGAGGCTCCCAGGATCGAATCCCAGTGAAGACAGGAGGAGAAGGATGAGAAGAGAGGGCAGGAAACAGACACAGAGGATTGCCCAGAGAATGGACACAAAAAAAGAAAAAAAAAAGAAAAAAAAAAGGATGGGGGTTAAAATAGATAAAAAAGTAAATAAATAAAATAAATCTTTAAAAAATATATAATCTTTACTACTATTTACAACAAATAAAATCAGAGGAAACTACTGATGAGTGGTAAATAGTTGAAAGAACTGGTCAGGGATTGAAATAGCAACAAATTAGGTGTGGCAATGCACGTACCTCAAGGAAGCCCATTCGCCTGCTGAAGCCCAGGGCTGGCTTGGAACTGGCCCAGAGCTCTCCCTGGAGCTGGACACAAATGTCAAGAGGCGTAAGGCTGAAGAGGTAAAGCAGGAAGGCACATGCCCAAATCATTCTGTTCTCTCTTGCTTCCTGGCCAGACTGAAAAGAAGAACTTGGGGTTTCAGTTCAGTGAACTAATTACCATGCTCTTTCTCTTTCTTTTCTATGTGGCTTAATTAAGATAGAAACAACTGGCGCTTTCTTGTGCCCTAGCCCTGGCGAGGACTTATAAATAATTCCGCACAGGGAAGTTGTGAGAAGTACGAGGCAGCCTCGCGGGTCCTGAGTCACCACTCAGTTCTCTGACCTATTGGGAGCAAAACTTTGGCCAGACCAGAATTTCCAGTCAGGAGAAATACCTAGCCAGGTGGGGGCGGAGCACGGCAGGGGGGTGGTTGGCGGTTGTGAGTTTCCTCATTGCGTGAGCTGAAGTCGGTGAAGAACCTCTCGGCACCACCTGGGATCATCCTGTGGCCTCTCTCCTTATCCCCAGTGCCTCTGGGCCCGTGGCTCACTGGCGCCTCTGTGAGAAGCCATAGCTAACCGGAAGTCAGCTGCCGTGCCAGCCCTTCAGCATGCCCACTGGCCCTCTTTTTCTTGAAAATATTCTTCTTCCCTTACATGGATGTCTTGGAAGACTGTTAAAAGGCTCAGGAGAGTAAAGTCCATCGGAATTTATAAATAGATAACTGTGGACACGTGTTCCACTGTTCCAGAAATCCCACATCCGTGTGGGAAGGATGAAGCTGGAGTACATTAAGCTGCAATTAGAAAATTTTAACATTAAATAATTTTAATAACAATCATAATGGGCAACATCTGTCGAGTCATTCCACATGCCTAATCTTCTCTCGTCGCTCGTGTTATTCGCATGATGGTACAAGAGCTAGAACTCCGGCACTTCCACAGAGCCATGAGGTGAGAAGGCCATGCTCACTGGCAGATTACGCATTAATTTGCATTTCCACTCGGCCTCCCTTGCACAGCCACGAGAGTGACCAGGTTCTCATCAAACCAGCTGTGGGCTCTGGGCAGGTGGACAGCCAGCGGTCACCACCTCGGTGTCTCACACGTGGGGAAGCAGATTGCTCTGTGTTGGGTCAGTACTCAGGACGGAGGCCAGCACTGAAGATAAATGGAAGCCACGCTATGCTCCCGTGTGCGATAACTATGTGGGTAGTCTCTCACTTTGATTTTGAAATGAGACAAATCCAAACAGGGAAGCAATTTACGGTCCTCCAAGAGGGAAGTGCCAAGTTTCAGATGTTGAAGGGGTGGCCGCTGCTTGTGGCTCCGTACCTAAACCAGAAGAGGAGGGGGATGGCAGCGGGAGGCCCTCCTCTCCTTGCTCAAACCCCATCTACCTGCACACACCCCAGATGAGAGCAGAGCCAAGAACCTGGCCAGGGCGGGTGAGATGGACAAAAGTGCTTTCTATCCCAGGCCCACAGTGGGCTTCTGAGACCTGACCGTGGGGCCCACACCCTGGTATTATCATCAGATTTCTCTAGCACCGTTAAGATTAAATTGACATTTGGAAAACCAGCTCAAGGCAGAAGGTCACATTGCAAGTAAAATGCTTGGCCAAAAGGTCTTTTTTGGAAATGGAGGGTGACGTACGTTAACATAAAGAACCCTCTATCAATTCCAAAACAGGATGTGCTTCCTTACACAGGGAGTGGATAAGTGAGAGGGACCCCGCCTCCCTCTTACCTGGGCCCCCACAGGGCCTAGCACGTTCTTTGCCCAGAGTAGCTCCTCAGCAGGCTCCAGCTCTCCATTAAATGGACAGGACCTGTGGCATCCAGAGACCTTCAGTCCAATCACACTCAGACCTACAAATAAATCCTCCACGCCCTCCAGAAAACACTGTTTTTTATACTGAGTGACACCAAAGAAATTTGCTATCAATAAGAAATCCATTTGTTTGGGTCTATCAGTAAGTGAAATAGCCACAGGGAGGAACTCAGGGGACTGACAGAATTCTCCTTTAGGTCTCACTCCAGTGCTCAGTGAAGGGACAGATATCCCTGGAAACTTCACTTTAGGGGCACAGATGCACTGGATGACCCCAGAGAAGAACTCTCTCTCCAAGGCTGGGCCCATTCCCATGGGGTCAGGCAAATTCCTAGAAGGCAAGTCTTCATCATCTGTTTAGATTATTTTAGACCTCAGGGGGGAAAAGAAGAAAAGAGGAGGGTAGGAGAAAATGTGGATTATGAAAAGCAAAAGGCTCTAGCCCTGGCAGGGTGACCTCCAGCAAGTCTCATCTATTTACCCGGCGAGCCAAGAAGGTGACTTCTAGGGCCTGGCCAGATAAGCCGCATCTGCACATCCTTAATGCATTCTGTTGGGGATTAAGTCATGTCCCCCACAGAAGACATGCTCACGTCCCAACCCCGGACCCGTGTGAACCCATTTGTAACTAGGACCTTTGAAGATGTTATTAGTTAAGGCGTGCCCAAACTGAATGAACCCTGGGCCTTAATCCAACAGGGTTGAAGTCCTTAAAAGCAAGTCACGGAAAGACAAGCCAGAGGAGAAGCAAGACGCTGGAAGTCAGAGGAACCTGGAAGAGAAGATGCCACTGCCATGTGCGGTGCCATGTGACAGAAAAGCCAAGGAGCACACAGGTTGCCAGCCTTCTAGAAGATACTGATCTGGGGAAGAAGCAAACCTTCTAGCCTCTGAAACTGTGAGACAATGATTTCCCATTGTTTAAGCCGACCCATTGTGAGGTGTTTGTTTTAGCAGCCGGGAAACTAAAATACACTTGATCAGAAACCTTACTGCCTGATCAAAGTGGGCAGAAGGAGGTTTCTGGAGGAGGCTCTCTCCCACTTACCCCCAAGCCTGACAGTCCCACTGTCCATCTTCTCAGGAAGAGGGCATTGATGGAGTCCCTTGGACCTTAGTCAGGGCTTCCTGGCTTCTCGTAAGCTCGTTGGTGACTGCCCAGGCCACACGTGCCCAAGGCCTCAGGCACAGGTCTCAGCCCCGAAGGCCTCCTCGTCCCTCCCGGACCACTTCCTTAGCCACCACCACCACTGTCCAGCTCTTAGACAACCAACATCCCCACATCTCCGCACCACAGTTCCCACATATTTAAAAGGCTTGCTTCTTTCCAAATGAAATGTGGTAACTACAACTCAATTCACATCAAAAACCATCACAAGCTGTCTAGCCTCATGCAGAGGCAGATCTGGCTTTGGCTGGGTGGGCTTTGGGGTACAGGGCCACGGAAGGGGGCACACACATGGAGAGCCCTGAGGCTGAAGCATCACTAGCTTCATGGTGTGTCGGCTTCTGCTCTCCCCGAGGGACCTGAATCCCCAGAGGGTGGGTGCCCCATGCCTCCCCTGCAGTGAGACGGGGCAGCACTGGACGAAGCGCGTGCACTATGGAGTCTTTTGGTTGGAATTCCAGCTGTCTCTGGACGTACATTGTGATTTGAGCACACACAAGGTTACCTGACTTCTCAATGCTTCCATTTCCCTCTGGAAAAAAAGAGGCAACAAAGTCTATTTCGTGCATGTGTTGTGAGGATTACCAGTTGATATGTCACCCAACACATGTACAAGCATTTACGCCTATATGCTCAAAGATTGGTGCCGCAGAATCCCATTCAACACACTTCATTAGAATTTGATGAAAGTGATTTACGGAGCTGGCTGTAGCCCAGTGGATAGGGCACCGGTTCGCCACATGGGAGGCCCTGGGTTCGGTTCCCAGGGACCTCTCCAAAGCGGGCAGAACGCCTCGAGAAGGGCAGGCCGCCGTGGGCGGGGCAGAGCCACCATGGGCAGGGCAAAGCCACCACGGGCAGGGCAAGTCACCCGTGAACGGAGCAGATCCGCGCGTGAACGGAAGCGGAGCTGCCTGTGAATGGAAGCAGACCCGCCTGCGAATGGAGCAGAGCCTCCTGCGCAGTGACCTGGCTCGGCGCGTCGCCGCAGTGGGGGGAGACAGAGCAGACACAGAAGAACGCAGAGAGATGGACACAGCAGGAGCAAGCAGAAAGGGGGGGATATGTAACCAAAAATAAAAAAATAAAGAAAGCGATTTAAATGCACCTTATGAAAGGGCAAGATTGTTATTAACTTGACAAAGAATAATACACTAAGCGTGTGCAAAGGAAGCATAAATGTATAAAAACAAGATGCAAACTAGAACCACACTTACCCTAAACAAGTGGCAATTGTTTTTCTACTTCAATACACTGGAGGAATTCAGCACGTTCCAGAGACCAGCAAAAGCTCGAGAGAGCAGTGACAGAAAAGGGGCAAGTAACTTGCAAAGCTTCCAGATAGTTTTTGCCTTCTAGTGATACATGTTCTGCAACAACCTATATCCCAACCCCTGTAACCTCCCCAGTCCCAGCTGAGAATCACACTCTTTACGATAATTAAGGTAAAATACTGAATTTATTCAGATGCTTTAACCAATCACACTGGACAAAAATATCGGTTTTATTTGCCTGATGAAAAAATATACTTTAAATAGGAGTACTCACATATGTTACAATGTTAAAATATATATAAGAGAATGTCATGAAAGCATTTGATATAAAACATACACAGTATGCTATTTTAATATACAAATGCTTAAAAGAAAATAGAGACATAAGAATTACAAAAGAAGCATCATTCAGAATTTACAAACGTTTCCATTTTTCTTAAAGGTCACTTTCTCATCCGTTGGGATGTACAGAAATTATGTGGTTTTCACAGTGTTACCCACATTCAAAACACCATGTTTTAAATGTTTAAAGCATAGCATGTACAGTACAAAATGTTTCCATAGGAACAGAACAGGAATGGTCTCTAGCGGCATACCGTCAGATGGCTCCTCTTAAACCAGTTAGCCATTTTTAAGGCACTAGTTCAGCTTATTGCTACAATACTCAAGTTGTTCTAGTTACCCAGAATAGAATGAATCCAATTTATAGAATCTACCAACAAAGGCTCAAAGGCTTATCAGATAATATCTATACCCAACAACGATTCTGACTTAAATGAAGATCCCCTACTTAAGTTAAAACCAAGAATAGTAATTTCAGGCTAATATATTACCCTTGCTGTAGGTATTTTTTAAATTTTAAGCAAAGTGCACAGTGAATGGAATCAGTCCCCCACAACGACCCTTTTATGAATGAACTCTCAATGTCCTTCGCTGGCATCACACCACCTGAGAAATGAGAACCTTTAGACCGGATGGGTTGTACCAGTGTAGCTTCATAATCAAATGCTAAGGAGCTGCTCGGAGCCCACATTCATGAGTCGTTGAGGCCCTCAAAGCCAGCTCATCAACAGCACAATTCCCTAGACAGAGGCCCCGTGTAGAGTCACTTGAATCAGCTTCCAGAAGAGAAATGCTGAGTCTTAATTTATAGCAAATGGCGCCACCAATCAGCCATATTCTAGTGTTGGCGGACCCCGAACAAGATTGAAATAGCCAGCCAGGGCTCCGAGGTCTATGTAGAGAGAACGCTGCCTCTTTAGCATCTCAGATTCCTCGGTGCTTCCCGTGCATGAAGAATCTGAAAAGGAAAATGGTGAAAAAGTGAAATAAATGAGGGAACGTAATAAACACCTCTTCCTCCTGCAAACAAGTAAAACCTCAGGGCCTCATGAAACAGCTTTTTGGTTCTGGTTTTATTAAAGACTGATCTTTGAACAATATGGACTAGTTCATGTAATAATGATATATACCAAAGAGTTCATAAAAGAGTCAATAACTACAAGAAATTATTTAGAAATCCTGGCATATTCTCCAATCTCCCTGATGGTTCTTTTTAAGAGCAGAAAAGTCAGACAGAAAGCAGAGAAATGCAAACAAGCTTTACAAGGCTTGGCATCTGGGTTTGCATCTAAATGGATTAAGAATGCCCCACATTTCAAGAACCAAAATGGAAAAAAACCCTGCCCTGTGCATATCCATATCCAGTGTTCTTGGAATGCTTGCTCACTCTCCCAAACGGGAAAGATTCATAGCTGAGAGATTCTGAGCAAAGGAAGACAGAAATGCACGTTGACCTCAGACTCAGTACTTTATCTGTATCTAGCATAATGTTTACAACAAAGGACCGGAGTGGCTTACCAGAAGTGAATTAAAAAGAACCCCACACTTCATCAACAGCAAAGCTGTCATGGTTGGTTTGTTTTTAAAACCAAAAGATACTCTGCAGCAAAAAAGCAAGCCAATGACTGTATTGCCACATTTACCCTGAAAAGCTGTTATAATTGCTGGCAATTTGGGCAATATAGTAAAGAAAAATGCGTTTGCGAAAGTTCTGGCTGAAATTTCTCAAAGATCATTCCATTTTTTCCCCAAGTGCTTTCATGAGCTTCGCAGGTTTGATGTAGACAGAAAAAAGAAGTGAGGCACACAGCAGGGTCTCCCTACCGGCAATGTTCTCGGGAAGTTCCACCTCCTTTCTGCTCAGCAACCTCTTCTGCTCAAAGAGAGCAGAGTCCAAACTCTGACAGCGAGGCTGATCTTCCCTGGGCGGGTGCAGGGCCTCGTGCTCCAGCAGGTCGGCTGCCCCCGGGCGCAGGCTGGGGTTCCTCTCCACCGCCGCCGCGATCAGTTCCCGCAGGCCGGGACTGCAGTTATCTGCGATGTCTTCTAGTGGGGGGGCTTGCTTGTGGATCTAGGAGCAAAACAGCCCTCTTAGCATCAACGGCACGGAAATACACTCTCAACAGGAAAAGCTTAACAAGACACTGGAAAGTTCTCTGCTTTCCGCCCAGTGCTCTGCGGCAAATCCAGCTCATTTAAACAACCTCCTCTTTAATGACCTAAGGACACCAAGTCAAGCCCTTCTCTTGGTTTAACTCCATAATGGATACAAGCTCAGTTTGAATATGCAGCGGCAGCTTCATATATGAACAGTGGCCGAGGGTGCCTGAGGACTCACCGGAAGCGTCTATTCCTGAATCACTCAAAGATAAAGTGGAGCTGCAAGTCCCACCTCCAGGCCAGGCTGGCGTGGAGACCACAACCTCCTACCTTTTTCTTTAACGTGTTCAGAGAACATATACAACTTCCTTGACTCAAAGATTTATGCTATTCTGTTGCTACCGACATTTTATTCGTAATGGTTATGATGGAATAACATAAAATTTATGGCTAAAGCGCATTTTAGTAAGTTCCTGCTAAAAAGAGCAATGTCTTCATTGAAGGAACAGAGCTCCCTGCTCAAGGGAAGAGCTTGTGGCTCCCTTTCCTGGAGCACATTTCACCATCATGCCATCGGGTGTGAGTGATACCCGAGGGAGACCAGCTCCCTAGAGCAGGCGGCTCTCCGCGCCCCCTCCCCCCCATGTACCCCCACTCACAATGTACAGGTAGGAGGGGTAGGCTGAGCGGGGGTAGCGCTTCACCCAGGGCGGGGTGCCCGTCTGCATGTGAATGAGAGTGGCGCCCAGGCTGTAGATGTCGGCTTTGGTTGAATGGCCCCTGCACAGGATCACCTCTGGGCTCATGTAAATCTGAAAGAGAGTGGGGAAACCAGGCTGATGCCCTTCATTGGTCTCGTTTTCCATTTCCCTAATCCAATTCCACAGAATCCGCTCGTCCACCTTTGTCGTATCTATTGCACGCTTAGCCCCCTTGAGAAGAGACTGTTGCTGTTGTGAGCCCTTCGGCGAAGGAGAATAATGCAGACCTTAACTGGGAGCCAAGCAGCTTTAGCTTGGCGTGACCACTGCCTCCTGCCAAAGAACACCTTTTGCCACAAACTGAATGCAAAGGGGCCAGGAACCAGGAAGCCACCTGGGATACCCGTTCTCCAAAGGTCTGATCAGATGGAGTTCATTTTTCAATCAAAACACCAGTTCCTTGCCTATTTAAATGGGCACCAACAATATAACTCTGCCCCTAATGCTGGCAAATTTACAGAGGTCCTCAGGGCACAGACGCCGACCACTTGGAAGAGAAGAACTTAAAAAAGAAAGTGCCTGTTGGAAAAGGGATCCTCGGTCATCATTCCTTCTTCTTTCTACCCACCAGGCAGCCCAGGGATGAAGTATTAAATACAGACCACCTCAGCACTGTGTAAGTACTCTCTGGATTCATTAGCAGATGCTGAATAAGGAGGCCTGGTTTTCTAAATCATTTCTCCAATAAATGTTTGTTGCTAACTTAAAAGAGAGAAAAAGAGCCCAAAAGCTGGTGGCTGATCATCTCTATTTGTGAGACTAATGACTGGCACAGACATACTGTAGTTACTTTTCTAATTATCAACCTTTGGCTTTAAAAAGCTTTTATACTGTCATTTGAATACGGGGGCGAAGCTGGTGTTCCCGAAATACATTCCAGAGTAAATAAGTAAAAACCTGGCTTACAAAAACTGGGGAAATTGCCCAGCTTCCCCAGACTAACCCTGCTCGACTCCTTCCTTCCACATACTTCCTGGCTGGCCTCCTTTTTCTTCCTTGTCTGTGTCATTTCTCTCTCTCTCTTTCTCTCTCTCTGGTGCCCCCTCAGCCAACAACTAAACTGAGCTCCTTGCTCTCAAGCCTTCCCTGTGGCAAGGACAGTGTTTGGACCTGAAGGCTTTTCTCACTAAATGTAATCACAAAGGTACTAAATAAATGCAGTGGGTGTTGTCAGCTGTCAACACAGGATGCCAATTTCCTTCTCCCCAAGAAAGCAGGGACTGGGCAAAGCAGTGGCTGCCGGGGAGGCCAGCAGGTGCCGTGTGTGCAGGGTGGCCGCAGGCTCAGTGACACCGCGCGCCCTCAGCCCGCGGGCAGCTCCCGGAGCTTCAGGGCCCAGGGCTCCTGCTTCCTCAAGCTCTAAAGACGCAGGACGGCCAGATCGCGGGCGGCAGAGCACGATGTTCAAGGTCTCCTCAGGCGGGACGGGGGGTGGCGGGTGGGGGCAGAGGCAAGGCTCTGGAGAGTTCCATGCCCCGGGCTGGACACAGGAGCAGGGGAACCAGGAGGTCGGGGTCCAGACCTGCATCTCTCAACACGTTTACCAGAAAGGGGCAGAGACTGGGCAGGTGTGGATGTGGATGTGCTGACTCAAGGGAGGCCCAAGGCAGACCCAGAAGAAAGTGGTTCTATGACTAGTTACATTCACTGCTTATTCTTTCTATGCAGCATGGAACTCAGAAACGACAGATTAAATATATGTCAGAGTTAAGCCTGTTTACAGTTCCAGTATAATGCTCTGAATTCGAACGCAGGAGAGAGCCAGCAAAGGCTCACAAACACCGATGATGAACGTTGATGTTTGTGAGCTGGACTGCGGGATCAGAAACTTTCTCCAGCTACGCGCTAGCCCAGCCAGCGAGTCCTATCAGAAAACAAATCTGCAAGGCTGACTTGCACTAATTATATCTTATTGGTCTTTGAGTGTGAGTGAAAACAAGCTGCTGAGAGCTTTCATGGGTGACTTCGTGACCTTGCTCATTACCAAACTTCACTTGCTGCAGACGGGAAGTTGATGACAACAGAAGTTTTAACCATAAAAATGGAGTCAAGTCTTAGAAGCCAATTTTGCCACTCCATAAAAGTAATTTACGTTGGCTGAAAAGCACTTGATCCACATGCTGTTCAGAGTGAACCCAATGTTATTATTTCACACTCAAGTACACACTGGTTTTCTGTTAGGGCATCCCAGAAAGGACACGTCTTTCTCCAGCATTGCAAAATGTTCAATTTAATCACACTGCCGAGAAGAGAAAGATATTTTCCATCGTTCATGCCATAAATAGTTTGCTTCTCAAACTGGCTCCAGGAAAAAGGGCGGAATGTCACATATCTGAACTGACTAATGCCAAAATATGCTGAAACGTTTTCCAAAGAAAACAGGTCAGAAGCATTAACTCTTAATACATTTTGTGCTTTGGTGAAGTATCCTTAAGATGTGGAGACTAAAAACATTAATAATAAAAAAAAAGGTCTACACTTTTCTGAATATTATTGTGCTCAAAGAAGACTATCAAGAATCCCCTCTCAAGTATTTTCCAGTAATAACTTTAGTATTATCAGCAAAAACAAGGGTTTCATTTGATGCCTGGAAAGTCTTGGCACAGAGTTAAGAAAAGGTTTACAGAACCCTGGTTTAAAATGAGGATAAGTTTTGCATTTCCAACAGACAGACTGGTGTGTGGCTGCAAGTCTCTGGCAAGTGACTGGAGTGGAAGGGGGCCAGGGGCAGTTCTCACATCCATTTACCATCCATTTGCATACAGTCCCACGCCCATGGTAACCTGTTGTGAAATAGACTGTGGATCTTCTAATAACTCAGGTAAATTAAATGAGGTCCTTCCCACCAAAGAGTGAGGCCGTTTAAAGTACCCCCAAGGAAAAGGTCCTTGTTGATCTCATTCAATGCTCTCTCCCTGGTGCCCACAATGGAACCTCAAACCTCCCACATAATAGACCTTCAATAAATGTTTGATAAATCAACCAACCACTCAGCATACCGTTGTGAATGGCAAATTCAATATATTGTTTGAAAGTCTGTGAATTCTCTGAATCTGTTTAGATTCAGGAAGGGTATTTGTTTTTTGGTTTGTTTTGCTTCACAGGTGAGTTAATTATAGTGCACTTATATCTTTAAATAGGATTTATCTGTGCTAGCAACTTCAAATTTATTACAGTATCCCTAGGATTAAAAATATGCCAGAAATGTTGGAAGTCTTCAATAAATACTATTAATCACCATGATGGTTAAGGCTGTAACTGAACCACAACTTAGTTATATTAGTAACATGTATTCATATATCAGTTATATTTAAAAATTACACAGCAATTACACCTTAGACTTTAGACTCAGGAAGAACTGGGTTCAAGTCCCAGCAACGTCACAAGTTGAATAACTTTGGGCACTTTATTTTAATCTTCAAGCTTATTTCCTTTTTGTAAAATAGGAACAATAATAGTATTTGCCTACAGTGACAGCACTTAGCAACAGCAGGTGTGTGGTGGGGTTGAATGAGGCAATTCACTTCGAGTGCTAAACTTAGTATGCGGCACTGATCAGAGGCTCATGAAAGAGCTTGCGATGATGATGATTTGAGTCAAAGGTTTTCCGCCCCTTCTTTCCCACAGTAATTCTAGAAGCAATTCTAGTTTCCTCTTAGTAAGACACTAACCCCTCTCGTGTGGATAAAATTACCTCTGTTCCGCGGAGGTCCTTAGGAAAGTAGATATCTTCAGTCATTTGAACACTTAGGCCGAAATCCACCAAAACAGCCTTTGTAGACATGAAAACGATGTTGCTGGCTATAACGAGAGGGAAAGATTTTAGTTTAAGACAGATACATGCACATTAAAAAATCAACAACACGAAAACATTATCTAAAACAACAGCGTGTTCCAAATCAGAACGGGTTTGAAATACTTTCCCTCTTGAGATGAGTACAGTATATTCAAAAGACAGTAATGACTCTGGGCTAGAATTCTGGTGGAAAACAGTTCTGATCTGTCAAGAATTCAGCCAAAGTGGGGATAAATGGTTGTGGTCATTAGCGTGACACTCAAGAGCTTGAGTTTTAAAAACTAAAATACAAGCAAACGCTTATCGAGCCACTTCCCTAAAAAAATAAAAATGAATTAATTAATGAAAGTACCCTTTTTCTTTTCAGTAAGTGTTTCATCAGTTCAATTTAGCCCTAGGTATTCAGGGTTTATGTTGGGTCTCTCCTGACTATTTCCTCACCACATCTTACTCCTAGAAAGCAGCTGCGGGTGCCTTGTTTAATGGACTACGCCAAACTGGTCTTCTGAACTAAAAAGCTTTTGGTTGTCAGAAGTAATAAAGGCATCTGTTCCTCAAAAATGTGTCACTGCATCTGGATGTTTTTAAGTAAAATTACCTGCTTTAAAGGGGTTGCTATCAAAGGCACAGGCAGTACTTAAAAGACGTGTGGCTATGTCTTTTGGACAACAACTGGGTTATCGTCCCTCCTTCTGCCTTTGATAGCTCTAGTGACACAGCTTGATTCTAAAACATGTCTCAGGAGCAGGTGGAGGCAGGTGGGACGTACTCAGTAGGAGCCCTTCTCCTGGCCATTGCGGAAGGAGCCCATTTCAGCCTCCTCTCTAAGCAGTCTTTTTAAGCCAAAAAGATAAACATCCAAAGATAACTCACGTTTAATATCATGGTGAATTACTTTCTTTGAGTGTAGAAAATCAAGTCCTTTGAGAACATGCTTTGTCACCCAAATAATTTCAAATTCTCTCAGCGGTCCACAGCTCTCCAGTTTCTCCAAAACAGACCCTCCCTCGCCTGCTTCCATAAAGAGGTGGACGGTTTCACCCCACAGGACCGCACCGTATAACTCAGCGATGTTCTCGTGTCGAAAGCAGGCCTGGATTTCAACGTCCGAGGGCTTAAACTGATCTATTGGGATCTAGAACACAAAAACACGAGTAAGAGTCTGAACAAACCCCAGCCAATTTAAAAAAACCTATTATGTAGGTCAACCCACAAACCTCAAGGCAAATAAATACCTCAAACATACTCTGACCTGTACGAAATTGTACTGCAGAGTTAAAATAACATTTACCTCAGACCTGCTTTACATTGTGCCAGGTTTAGGGATACAATTCAAACTAAGAAAATACAAAAAAATATATAGTAAAGTATCATTTTCATGGACAGTATAGGTATCCAAAATACAAGGTTCTTAAATTGTTCATGATTGAATCAAAAGAGGGATAATTTCTCACCTAGAATGCACAATTTCTACGGCACCTAGAGTTTAGATTGTATTTTCAATATTTCACCTTGTTGAGAGAAAATATAAAGGCTTTGGTCCTACAATGAGTATTGCAGCAAAGCATTTCAAATAAACACTGCCCACCCACACAATCGAACAACAGGCAATCCTTAATAAAGAAAGTGGATCTGTAAGTGCAGATGGTTGTGGAAATGTCTCCAAAACACAGTGTTGGGTGAAAATAGCAAGATGCAGAAATTAAACGTTAAAACATTTTTAGACTATACAAACAGACATGCATAGAGTTTTCTTGAAGGAGACCGAAGAAATCACTAAAGGGAGTTGCCTCAGAAAAGGAACCTTATTTTTCAGCCTACATCCTTTTGAACCTCTTTGGAACCTTTATCATCTTTATGTTTTAAAAATAAAATGTAACTCTAAAAGTTAAAGATTAGTGCTAGAAGGCAAAACCCACAAAGCTATTTCCCAGTCATTTATGTGGTAAAACTGAAAAACAGGATGATTAGGTTCTAAAACCCTTATGAAATTCCTCTAGATTTTTAAAAAGAGTGTGAACACGTCTCCCCTAAATGCGGGCTTAAAGGGGCTTCCTAAAACGCTTCCTTCAGTTTTCTTTTTAATAACAGGTACTCTAACACATCTTTATTAAGGGACAATAAGGCCACATATTGTTGATCTTTTCATTACAATAAAAATTATATTCAGCAATTATTTTTTATTTTATATTTTCATTAAATCAAAAGTGGGTTTATTTCTTTTTATTGCACTTTTAAAAGACATTTATTGAAGTAAAAATACATAAAATTGGAAAAATGGTAAGTTTAAAACTCAATGAATTATTGACTGAGCCCATGCACAGAACCGCCATCTAGGCCAAGAAACAGAACTATACCAGCGCCCGAGAAACGCCTCCTAATCCCTTTCCAATTTCATCAAAGGTACCCACTATGCTGACTTCCAGCAGCATAGATTTGTTTGGCCTGTTTTTGTACTTTATATAAATGGAGCCACACAGTAGATCTTATTTTGCTTCTGCTGTTTTGTCCTCAACATAATGGTCAGGAGATTCACCTACATTACTGTAGCTATAAATCACTGATTCTCTTCTACAGTATTACACTATAAGAACACCGCATTCCAGCACCTGGGAAGTTTCCAGTTTGGGACTATTACAAACGGAACTGCTATGACTTGCTTTTGGTGAGCACGTGTCCACATTTCTGTTGGGTGTGTACTGCAGGAGCAGAACTGTTGGGTTACAGAGCATGTGAATGTTCAGCTCTGTTGGACACTGCCAAACAATGTTCTAAAGCGGCGGTATCTCAGCAATTATTCTTTAACACGGAAAGACTGAGCTGGAAGACCAATTCAATAATTGGCCTATTTAAATTCAGCCCTTTAAATCTGCACCTTGAGAAGTCATGCAACGTTCCTAGCTTCTGCTACCCTGCCTGGCCTCGCGGCCAGCGGGCAGGATCAAAGGAGCACAGAGGTTTGCTCTTGCATTGCAAGAGACTCTCCTCCACCCCACACCAAGAGTGATGACATTATCAGAGTCGATGCTAAATAAACCAGCCCTTTTGTATCATGACTGACCTACATTCAAGTCAACAATGCACTTAAACAGAGACTTAGGGGCTGAATGGCCATGAGTATCGAGCAAAACCATGAAAAAAGATGGTTTTGGACAGAGCATCTTTCCATAAGCTCCAGCCAAAGGATGACAACCTTATCTTGAAAAATGCAAGTAAAATAACATACAAAAGCAATAGTTCCCAACATGGAAGACACGCTGTCTAGTTATCAAGGACATACCAGTTTACATGCCATTCTTTTCTTCGTCTTTATATCTTGTGCTAAGTATACTTTTCCAAAGGCCCCCCGAGGGATGAAATCAGAGCCAATATTCCTGTAAGTCAGCTTCCAAGGAATGAGGAGCACATCCGAGTCTATTTGATAGCGTCCATTTTGGGGAGTGATCACCTAAAACAAAATAAAAATGTGGGAGGATGAGAATTCCAGCAAAAAGCTACCATTTTTGAAGGCCCACCCTTTAGAAACTGGTTATTTTAGATGCATTTCTACATATTGTATTTGAAATGAATGTCACCATGTCTGATCACAACACTGTACAGTGGCTATATTTAGAACTTTGGCAAGACAGAGAAAACATGAAACAGAAACATGTCCCTGGTTGGACCTGATCATTTTTCCACCTACTGCTGAGTAACAAATTGCCAAATCAAACTTAAAAAAAATTATTTATCTAAGGGAGCAAAGCTACTGTGATCAAGAGGCTGAAAATAAAGATTGCATAAATATAAACTGTACCTGCAGGCTGGTCAATTTCTAATTAAAATGTGCTAACCCGTCAGTCCACATAACTGTTACTCACACATGATGCATACAGAGAGAGCACAGCTGTGCACTGACAGCCATGAGGCATTCTGGAACACAGTACATTATGCCAGAACTATGAGCAGACAATGCTGCACAAATGAAGTAAGGGCAGAATTATTCCTCACCTATTCACTCATCTGATATTTACTGAGTGCAGAGCACATGCCTGTTTGGTACTGAGGAGATAGCCGGGAACAAGAGATGGATGACCCCTGGCCACTAGAGTTCAGGCGTGAGCAGACACATAGAAAAGAGCTTTCAAAACTAGCGACTTAAAAATCAAGAGAGCTGTGTCTTGAGAGCAAAGTGGGTTACCAGGATGCGGACATTTGTTAAAACTCATCAAACTAGACACATAAGATCTGTATATTTTATTGCTTATAACTTCTACCTCCACTTTGTAAGAGGAAGAAAATTTAGTGGGGAAAAATTATAATTGAAATTAAAACAGATTAATATGGTAATCCATAGGAAATATGACCTGCAATACATGCCTTAAAAAAAAAAGATTTAAAAGTATGCTTTCAAGGGACAAATAATCTCAAAAATCCAGTTTCTCCTAAATGTAATTTGTAAAATTTTGATTTTGGATTATAACAGGAATTATGCACCTAATGGCATGCATCAAAATGACATGACGTTATTTCAAATACAGCAGCAGTGGAAGGGGCATGGGACAAAGTCCCAAATCTACCCCACGGGGAAAGAATAAACACCTGATTCACGGTCAGAAGCCCCGGGTCTTTCCCTCTGGCGCCTGCTAGGGGAATGTTTCTAGAAGCTGTAAAGGTCATTCGTTCAGTCTCCATCCTTGCTAATTTCAGCTACACATCCTACAGTCTGAGGAGCTCACTATCAAGCAGAAAATGAAGCAGAGAATAATAACCCTGATACTTAGGAGTGTGAAGTATTGCGTCCAAATATCATACATTACTGAGCACCTCCTTGGTGGGCACCTGGAGGGAGTATGAGCACGTACGGATGGTCGTCTCAGGAAGCCACCACCAGGAGCCAGGGGCACCTTCCTGCACCAGGCTGAGATCATGGCGAGTTTAGGCCCTTTCCACACTTACTAGACAGAGCCACGCTCCTTGCACTCCACTGCACTCTCTCACTGCTACTTTCCTACAATAAAATATTTACAGACCCAGTTTCGCTGCGTCCTCCCACCACCCGCTTCAGTGTCTAAGCTGGCCTTTCCTGCTGTCCGATCTAAATTTGTCATGCTCATGCTTGGGTGTGTTTTTATGTTGTATATAGGTTACCACAATTTTAAAAGAAAGAAAGAAAAAAGAAAAGAAAGGAAGGGAGGGAGGGAGACTAAGAAACAATGACAATTAAATGCAATAAAAGATCCTGGACTAGATCTAATAATGGAAGAGAAAATGCCATTGTTGGGATAACTGAAAAAAATTGGAATATAGACCATAAGATTTAAATCAATATTAAGTTTCTTGAACCTGGTAACTGTACTTAATGTGGTTACATAAATAAATATCTTTGTTCTTAAGAAATATACATGGAAGTGTTACATGTTTAAGGAGCATGAGATATACCACCCACTCTTAAATGTTTAGGGGGGAGGGAGAGAGAGAGAGAAAGAGAGAATAATCTTACCAAATGTGGCAAAAGGTTAAAAATTAGTAAATCTGGGGAGGGGCATATTGCAGTTCTCCGCATTGTTGTTGTTGCAGTTGTTTTAGGAGGCACCTGGCATTGAACCCTGGGCCTCGTACCCTTGTACCTGGGAAGCAGGTGCTCAACCACCGGTGTTACATCTGCTCCCCATTTTTGTATTATTTTTGCAATTGTCCTGTAAGTTTGAAATTACTTTAAAATAAAAGGATTATGCCTGATTAGCCCCAGTGTCCTCTTACTCTGTCCAAGAGGACAAAGATGATAAAATATTGAGTGCTAGCTCTGGGCTAGGCGCCTGCTCAGGACTCTCAGTGTATCTTCCCTTCAAAGTCTTGCAAAGTCCTAGGATGAGATCAGTCCTATTTCCATCTCAGCTTTTTAGACGAGGAAACTGGCTCCAAGAGATGAAGCAGCTTGCACAACAGCCACAGGCAGACTCAGGTGGGCCAGACCCTAGGGCTGGAGCCTTTTGCCTCCCAGAAGGCCGTAATTAACACTGAGCTGTCATCAGAACCGGGTTATTAAAAGCCTACTGTTCACAAGTCACTGAGCACACCTGGGTCTTCTCCTTTTTAGAGAAGATAACTCAAATTGCAGGCCTATTCTGCAGC
>PVKH010006440.1:0-21063 GCA_004027955.1 Chaetophractus vellerosus | reverse complement strand
GGAGGAAGGTAATGTATTCATATTCTGAGTTTGGCTTAGAGATAGGCCACATTGAGCAACCAGGAGGATCTCCAGAGGCAACTCTTAGGCACTCCTTAACATTAGGCTGTTTCAATTTCAACAGCAATGATTCATAAGGCTAATCATCAATAACAGGGGCCCATCAGTGGATTATCCTCCTTTGCCAGTCTGTACTCAGGGGGATTTTGCTACTTATCTGGAGAACATGACAGAGATCTCCAAGATGGGAGTTCAGTGTTCGTGGGCGCCGAGAGTGGAGGGGTCCGACGGGGGTGGAGAGGGTTTCTGTGAGTTTGGTTGCCTGGCTAACCTACTTTAAACACCCAGGAGAGGGAGGTCTGTCTCCTGGGAAATAGAGGAGGCATTCAACCTCCTGCATATAGGGGAACTCGAAAACAACTAACAAGCAAAAACCTGGGACAAGACACGGGCCCTGAAAAGACAGGGAGGACCCTGTACACTGCATTTGTCTTGGGAACACCTTCCTGATAGGAGGTCAGAAGCCAAAGAAAGCCTCTGTCTTACCGAACTTAGCAAAAGATATGAATATGCACATCCAAGGATCCCAGAGAACACAAAACAAGATAAACATGAAGAAAAATACAGTTTGTCATATATTGATCATGCTATCAAATGCAAAAGACAAGGAGAAGGTTCTGAAAGCTGCAAGAGAAAAACAACATGTTTGTAAAAGGAAGTCCCAATAAGGTTGAGTCCCAATTTCTCATCAGAAACAGGAAGGAACTGGGTTGACATACTTAAAGTACTGAAAGGAAACAACTGCCAACCAAGAATTTTATATCCAGCCAGTCCTTTTGAAGATGAGGGAGCAATTAGTACATTTCCAGATAAGAAAAAGCTGGGGGAGTTCATCACTAGACCTGCCCTACAAACAACGCTATAGGGAGTTCTTCAGACTTAAAGGAAAAGACATTACAGATTGGTTCAAAGTTGCACAAAAATTAAAGACCTCTGGTAAAGGTAATCATTTGGGTAATTATAAAAGTCAGTATTATTGTATTTTTTGAAACCTAACTCTACTTTTTACTTCCTACTGGTGCTAAAATGCAAATACATAAAAACTAATTATGAATCTATGGTTTTAGACATACAATGTACAAAGATACAAGTAATAACAAATACAAAAAAGATAGGGGCACAGAATAGTATGGCAATAGTATATGTGTACACCATTAAAGTCAAGTTGGTATCAAACCAAATATGGTTGTTAGATATTTAGGATGTTAAATTTTAACCCAATTGTAACCACAAGTAAAATATATAAAAAAATATATTCAGATGGAAAAGAGAAAGCACTCAATATGGTACAACACACAAAAAAATCATATATATATATATAAAGGTATTCATTAGCTGAAGGATTGAGGGGAAAAAAGGTATAAGACTCACAAAGGCTAAAGAGCAAAATGGCAGAAGAAAATCAGGAATTATCAGTAGTAACTTTAAATATAAATGGATTATTCTCCCTTGTCAAAAGGCAGAGATTGGGAGAATGGATAAAAAAGCATGACCCAATTATATGCTGTGTGCAAGTATCTCACCTAAATCCTAGGATACAAGTAGTTTTAAGTGAAAGGATGGAAAAAATATATATCATGCCAGTAGTTACAAAAGAAAGCTGAGGGAGTTATACAAACATGGGATAAAATAGATTTTAAGTGAAAAACAGAAGAGACAAAGATAGATATTATATACAGATAAAGGGGCCATTCAACAAGAAGATGTAACAATTATAAATATATATGTACCTAACAGCAGAGCCCTAAAATACATGAAGCAAATACTGACAGATTTGAAGGGAGAAATTGATGGTTCTAAAGCAGGAGACTTTAATATAACACTTACAATAATGGATAAAACATATAGTCAGAAGTTCAATGTCTTATTTTGCCATAGGGGTGCTGATGCAAAGTACCAGAAATGTATTGGCTTTCATAAAGGAAATTTTGGGGGTAAAAACTTACAGTTTCATGGCTGTGAAATGTTCAGATCAAGGCACCATCAGAGATGCTTTCTAACCAAAGCAGCTACTTTTGATCCTAGTGTCCTGCCATGTGGCAAGCAGGCATATGGCAGGGCTTTTCTCCTAAACCTTGAGCTGCTTTGTAGGCTCGGCCCCTCAGGGGCCTCTTTCTGTGCCTCTATGCTCTGCTGGTTCCAGACTCTTGGACTTCTCAACATCTCTTGAGGCTTCTCTGTTTTCCTGAGGTCCTCTCTGTCACAGGGCAGGATCAATATGGCAGCTTCCTTTCTCTTTGTGTGTGTCTCTCTGTGTCTCCATTTATATAAGACTCAGCAAGAGGGCTGAAGCTCAACCTGAGTCATGCCTCATTGACGTAGTCCAATTGAAAGCAATCTAATCAAGTGATCCATAGTAAATCTAATGCAATCAAAGGGTACGACCCAGAGGAATATATCAGTTCAAGAACCTAATCTTTTGGGATTCAAAAAAGGAGCTTCAATAGTCACAGTCAATAAAGAAATACAAGAATTGAATGTTACTCTAAACCAACTAGACCTAACAGACATATGTAGAACACATCACCCAACAAGAACAGAATTCACATTTTTCTAGAGTGAAAATTGATCATTCTCCAGGATAGACCATATGTTGTATCACAAAAAAAGTCTCAATAAATTAAAAAGTATTGAAATAATATGATATATCTTTTTTGACCACAATGGGATGAAGTTAGAAATAACAGGGGGAGAAATGGAAAATTCAGAAATAGGTGGAAATTAAACAACATACTTTTAAACAACCAGTGGGTTAAAGAGGAAATCACAAGGGAAAGTAGAAAATATCTTGAGGTGAATGAAAATCAAAATACAACATACCAAAACTTATGGGATGCAAAAAAGGCAGTACTGAAAGCCAAATTTATAGCTCCAAATGCTTACATTAAAAAAGAAGAAAGACTTCAAATCAGAGACCTAACCCTAAAACTAGAAGAATCAGAAAAGAGCAAACTAAATCCAAAGTAGCAAGAAGGAAGGAAATAACAAAGATTGGAATGGAGATGAGTGAAATAGAGAACAAAATAAATAACAAAGAATAAACAAAACTAAAAGTTGGTTCTTTGAAAAGATCAAATTGACAAGCATTTGGCTAGACTCACAAAGATAAAAAGAGAGGATACAAATGATGAAAATCAGAAATGAAAAGAGGGATGTTACTACTGACTCCACTGAAACAAAAAAGACTACAAGAGGATACCATGGACAACTACATTATAATAAATTAGATAGTCTAAATGAAATGGACAAATTTTTAGAATCACACAAACTACCTACACTGACTCAAGAAGAAATACGAGATTTGGACAAACCAATGGCAAGTAAAGTGATTGATTCAGTAATCAAAAACCCCCTAACAAAGTAAAGCCCTGGACCAGACGACTTTACAGGGTAATTTTACCAAACTTTCCAAGAAGATATACAAATTGCCAGAAAGCATATGAAAAGATGGTCAACAACATTAGTTCTCAGGGAAATGCAAATCAAAACCACAATGAGATATAATTTCACACCCATTATAATGGCTGCTATTAAAAAATAGAAAATTACAAGTGTTGGAGAGGATGTGGAGGAGTAGAAACACTCATTCATTGCTGGTGGCAATGTAAAATGGTGCAGCTTCTGTGGGAGACAATTTGGTGGTTCCTCAGAAACTACATATTATAGTTACCATATGACCTGGCAATCCCACTACTAGGTATATAGCCAAAAGAATTGAAAGCAGGGACTGGAACAGATATTTTTACACTGATGTTCATTGTAGCATTGTTAACAATTGCTAAAAGATGGAAGCAACCCAAGTGTCCATCATCCTATAAACTGATAAACAAAATGTGGTATATACATACTATGGAATATTATTCAGCGGTTAGAAAGGAATGAGATCCTGATACATACAACATCATGGATGAACGTTGAAGGCATCATGTCTACTGAAATAATCCAGACACAAAAGAACAAATATTGTATAATCTCACTGATATAAAATAATTAGAATAAGCAAACTCATAGAGTCAGAATCTAGAATACACCAAGGGATGAGACGGGAATAGGGAATGGGAGGTTAAGGCTTAAAATGTACAGGGTTCCTATTTAGAACAATGGAAATGTTTTGGTAATGGGTGGTGGTGATGGTAGCACAACATTGTGAACTTAATTAACAGCACTGAAATATATATCTGAATGTAGTTAAAAGGGGAAATGTTAGGTTGTGTACATGGTAACAGAATAAAAATTTTTAAAAAAATCCATGGAACTCTACAACACAGTGAACCTTAAATAAACCACATGGAATTATAAAAAAGTGCTTTCATTAATTGTAACAAATATGCCACACCAATGCAAGGTGTTAATGATAGAGTGATATATGGGAATCTTGTATTTTATGCATGATTGTTTTGTAAACTCACAATTTCTCAAATAAAAAAAATAAAAACAATAGTTAAAAAGCCTGTTCCAAGGTTTTGGTGGAAGGGTGATGTATGGGACCCTTGTATGATGTTATACATGTTTACTTTGTAAGTTCACAACTTTACTATATACTTATTGTTTATGTATGTTCATGTATGAATGATACACTTCAATATAAAGCCTATTCTCCATAAAATGCTGAGAACAAGTTGAGTATATTTCTTTTTTTTTCCTCATTAGAGAAGTTGTGAGTTTACAAAACAATCATACACGATTCCCAGACATAGCCCCATAACCAACACCTTACATTGTTGTGTCGCATTTGTTACAAGTGATGAAAGAACATTGTCATAATATTACTGCCGTCTATAGTCCATAGCTTATATTTGGTGTATTTTCCCACAAACCATCCTAATATCAACACCATGTATTAGTATTATATATCTGTTATGGTTCATGATAGAATGCACTTTTAGCCACAGTCCATCGGTCATTTACCACGGGGTTCACTGTGTTATATGGTTTCCTGTCTTGTATAATCCAAACAAAGTGTACACTCAGTGGCTCTCAGTTTCATCAGAGTTGTGTTGTCATCAGCTCAGTCCATTTCAGAATGTTTTCATTACTCCAAAAGGAAAAAACTAATGGTTTGCACTGGACTGTAACTTTTGTTCTCTAATGAATCTAGGCCCTTCATATAGTCATAACTAAAATTATAAACCAGTATCTTGAACTCATAGAACTTCTTTGATAAATTACAACACAGTTTTAGATGGATTCATGTCCTCCCTAAAGAATTTTTAAGTCGCATATTCTGAATTGAGTTAATCTAATTTTTTTTTTTTAGGAGGTGCCATGGATTGAACTCAGGACTTCGAACATGTGAAGTAGGCGCTCAACCACAGAGCTACAACCCGCTTCCCAAGTACAATTTCAATAACACTCTGCCATTAGCAAAAGTATGACTTTATCAGGTTCCTTATTCAGACTTTATTTAGCAATCCATCTGTCTATCTATGTAGCCAGGAAATATTTATTAAGTCCCTATGCCTTTCTTTAAAAGTTATATGAATATGAATCTGAAACACTTATAAGAAGTATCCAAGTTAATCAGTTTGTGTCCCAAATGTATTGCCACACAAGATAGATATCCAAAACATCAGCTCTGATTATTTAAGGATGTTGTTTCAAGGTAAATACTATGGACCTATTTTTCAGGGTGTACAGGTGTTGCATTAGGAAAAATTCACATTAGTTTAAATATTATATATGTTTTTTAAATACAATTACTATGAATTCTAGAAAGAAGCCAATTTGAAGGTGAACTAGTTACAACATCAGACAGTTTATGGGGCCAGAAAGCTTAGGTTTGACTCCTAGTTCCACTGCATATAAGCTGTGTGACCTTGTGAAAATTTCTTAGCCTCTCTGTGCCTCTATTTTGTTATCTATAAAATAATTAAAATTATAATAAAAACTTCACAGGGTTGTTGTGAGGATTAAATTATTTAATAAATATAAGGACTAGCACATAATAAAACCTATATAAGTATTTGCTATTGTAATCTGTACTGCTCCCAAGGACAATAATTGTTTCAGAGGGGGCATTTATTTCGTTTACTTTGACAATCCCTTCTATGTTGTTGCTATGTGATTAGTGATGCAATGAAACCTTTTTTATTTTATTGGAGACAAAAGTGTGATACCTATGATGACAGAACTTTATATCCTCTGATCCTTTAGGAGAACCACACATCTCTCCTTCTTCTTCTCCTTTCCTATTACCTCTCATTTAGCATTTTCCTAATGTTGGTAAGATTAGTTTAATTGACTCAAAAGGTAAAACTCCCCAAAACAGATAACAATATAAGATTTCCTTTTTGAGAATCAAAAGTTCCATACTAAACCAATATACAAGGATTTTAATGCTAGTATGAGAACTTAACTTTATTGGTGAAAAGGAGGCAGAGCTTCAAGGATTTAGCATGACTAAATCCTTGAATAGAAAAGAGTTTTTAATGGGCAAGATAGTGTGGAACATATGCTAATTTTGGATAACTGGAATTTTGAATAATTGAGTTTAATTCTTTTTGTTTTTTTCTCTAATCATTTGACTCCTGCTACTGTTATACAATTAATTGTTAGAACTAAGTCCACAATAAACTCCCTGGTAATAGCTCTAGCTGGCAATAAAACAGAAATTGGGTTATAATACTCACTTGTGCTCACTGTGTATACAAAAAGAAAATGTGCTTTTAATTTGCTTACATTAATTAAAATAAAATGAATTAAGTGGATAACAAATTCATTAAAAATTGAACTTTCACTGTCTGCTAATAGTTTTAATATCATCCAAAAGAAAGAAAATATTAGCAAATCAAGAATTCCCAGGACAAAGCATTTGAAAGATTGATATTTAAACAATATTTATAAATCAAGCCAGAAACAAGTTAAAACAAGTTAAAAATGTTGATGAAGCTAATATACTGATAATATGTGAAGCATAGCTATTAAAAATGCATCTTTACACACAGATTAAGGTCCTCTGAGAAAATTAGCTTAATTAAAAGAGAAACTGAGGTACTAAATGGACCCAGAGTGATATGCAGAAATGTGAAATCCAAAGGGGAGAAGTGAAAAACAGTATCATTTTTTTGTTTGTTTTATTTTATTAGAAAAGACAAAAGTATTCTTATATTTTAATTTTAGGTGAAATTTTCAAGATTTATTTTCCTGGCATTCATATCGCTATCGCAATGTTTACCTGTTGCTTCAAACAACATATTCAATAGCTATTCAATAAATATTAATGCAGTAGCTACTATTCACAAAGGAGGGGGCCAGTTTCCTTTCAGAAGGCATCAGCTGGTGTTAGTGGAAGGAAAAGGTGTGCTTATTCCTGGAGTGACTTCCACATACCACACGCTGAAGCTGAGGCCTCTCACCTTCTTTGTGTAATTTAACCCTTACAACTCTGTGAAGGGAGATGTTGTCTCTCGTATTTTGTATATGAAGAAAGAGAAGGTCAAGCTAAATGAATAACTTGTCTGGTGTCACACAGTTCTAAAGGGATAGAGCTGGGATTAAACCTCAAGTCTCTGAAACACATAAGTACATAATTCTCAGTTATTATTGAGAAGTGATGAGCAAGAATTATGAAGATGATAATCTTCATATTGCCTTTGCCTAAGAAAATCAGTATTGGTGTGGCATAATGCTAAGAGGACAGGTTCTAGGCTTCAACCAACTAGGTGTATGTCCCAGCTCAGTTATTTCTACAATTGTGATTTGAGCAAGCTCCTTAACATCTTAAAGCCCGTTTCCATTATCTCTAAAACAGGGACAATAATAATAATATCATAGCGACTTGGAGAGTATGAAATGATATAATTCATGGAAAGCACTCAGTATGTGCCTGGCCCATACTAAGTCCACAGTATATGAAAGTTAACATTATTGGCAAAACCAGGAAAAATGGATCAAAATTATAAACCCTCAGCTATAAATGTGTGGTGATAAACGTAATTCTTAAGGGATGTTAATTAATCTAGATATAAAATTTGGAGATGCTCCTGTCATTCATATGTCATTTCATTTATAAAATATGTTAATTTTCATAGTTTGAGTCTACAAATATAAATGAGTGTATTTGTGTGTATAAATTTTATTAGAGTTTTAAAGGTAATTTGCAATATCAAAATGTATATGCATTTTCACCCAGAAACTCTACTTTTAGGAATCGATTCTTAAAGCAGGCACAGAGTTACATGTATAAAGATGTTCCTTGAAGTTTCATTTTGGTAACAAAATAATGAACGCATCCTAAATGATCATCAGTAGATATGCTGTTAAATAAATTATAGTTTATCCACATATGATATACTAGGAAATCTTTAAAACTGACATAGAAATATCTCAAAGATGTAATGTTAAGTGTTAATCACAAGTGGCAGATCAATATATTTAGTATGATCTGATTTATGGTAAAACAAACAAACAAACATAAAGTGTGTGATAACATTTAGAAAGTGTGCATGTAAATGCATAGAATGCTGAATTCCAAACTGTTTACAGTTATCATCTCTGGGGAAGGGGATGGGTGGATCTTGCCATGAAGATGTTCAACAGGAATCTATATTCCCATAAATTTGATTCCTTTAAAGTAAGGTGTTTATGATTTACTTTTGCAATAAAAAATGGTTATTTTTATAATCCTCCTAAAATTCATATTACAGGAACAAGTATTACATATTATGTGCTGTAAAACTTTTATATATGGGATGTGTAATAATTCTACCCTCTGTGCATTCAAAGGGCTCACTCAGTCTTGTGGCCAATACTTTAAGTAAAACATTAACAAACTTAGGGTGTATCTAGAACGGGATGGAGAAGATGATATCAAACACACATGACATTATATAAAACTGGCATCAATGGTTCAGCATACATTATTGGTTTTATTATTTTTATTTTTAATATTAATTTATTGTAAATTCAACAACAGAAGCAGCCACACTGAAACCTCCATATCTCTTTTATCTACATGGTTACTTGGCCGGCAAGATGCAGCAGAGGAGGCTTCCTTGCTATAGGAAATATTGGATTAGATGATCTCTTCCAATTCAAAATTCAAGGATACTATGTACTTTGTTGTGGTAGTTTACATGCTCTGTGGTGTCCCAATATCTTCAAGTGATAAAATTAACTTAGAAAAGAAGTAGGCATTAGTTAAAATGAAAGTTGACATTAAATATATTAAATATAAAAACTCTACTTTTGAGTGTTTTCTAATTGCCAGGTCATTTCCTAAGTATTTTTGCATACCATTGTACTGTCCTGATGGCATTACTATGAAATTGGTATTTTTTGGTCCCCATTTTAAAGTGTTGAAACCAAGACTCAGAGGGGATATATAAATAACTCACCCTCAAGATCATTCAGTTAGGGAGTATGGGTACATTATGTAAATCAGGTCTATCTGACTCCCAAACCCATGTTCTTAACCACAATGCTATACCTCTTGCCTATTTCTAATGACTGGATATCAGTTAGAGAGAGAGGAGACACTAATTTTTATAACTTATAAAGATATAAGTTGGCCAGGTATGATAAAACCAAGAAGATCTGCATTATATTAAGTGTTGGATAGGAATTAAATTAAGGTCATAATTGTAATTATAACTAGAGTGACCATATGGTCCATTTGCACAGGACAGTCTCAGCTTACACATGTAAGTACTTATAATTATATGATGCAATTATAAGTAACACCATCTTTCATTCTAAAAATATCCAAGTTTGAATGATAAATTATATTATCATACTACCACTAACTAATGGTAATTATATCCAAGAATAATAGGACAAAGAAAATTATGGAAGCAAAATGAAATTTGATGTAGTACAAAAATCAAGGACTATGAAGAACTTAGAAACTCACTACATTGTCCCAGATTCAAAGGGTGGCATGAAGATCTAAATATCTTTAAATTCATTACTAGAGGGAAAAATATATGACAGTCACATGTGATTTCTAAGTATAATTAATCTATATGTTCTTTCTATTTTCAACCTGTAGGTGGCCACCATAAGCTACACTTATCAAACAACTCATTAATAACATTTTCAATACTGTCATCTTCAGATAATTAGCAGTTTATTTAAATAACCAATTTCTGTGGAAATAATTGCCATGAAATGCCTTGAACCTACTTTTTTATAAACTATAATAAAAGCGTTAAGATAATCCCTGACATTTGCAAATGCCATTAGTTCACCTTTCCTTTTGATAGTGCTATGGCATTATGTTTAAACAATTACCCGATAACACAGCAGTTTAATGAAACAGAGCAGTAAGCACAGTCTTCAATATGGCCAGAGAAGACATTCAGCTTCAGAAGCAAATGCAATGTGCAGGCATGTTTACACAGAGGAAAGACACACGCTAAAAGATTTTATTGAATTAAGTATATTATTGCTATTTCCAACTTGGTTTAGTTTTCATGGTAGATGCTACAACCTATGTACTCTCTTTGGAAACAAGAATGGAGAGTTTTGTAAACTGATTCATGTAATTGGCTGGTGCAAACTAAAATCATTAAATATATTGTATGAATATGTATAATATACTCATTGTATTATTTATTCTATTACCTCCATAAAGGGGAACACCAGTAGAGAATTTTTCTCGCTATCAGTCTTTTAAAATATTTTTTAGTTACAAATGGTGTAAAATTTCAAAGGAAAGCTATCAAGGAAAACTAAAAGTGGTTTTTCAAACTCAGCTGGTATTTAGCATTTAAAGTAGAGCAGATTTATAACTCTTGTTGTCTTTCCTGCCATTAAGTTCCCTATTCCATTAAGACACATTGATGAGTTATCATAAACTGCTTCCTGGTTGCCAGTAATAAAACTCTTTGAGACTTTCATAATTTTTGAGCTGCTGGCCTTCATATGGCAAAACAAAATTAGAATTCAAAGTCAGTGGTAATATTGATTTTAAAGCTAAATAGAAATACTTTTAGGAGCCTACTAAGTACCAACTGTTCTGCTATATTATTAGTATATTATTCATATACTTGCAACGTAATTACAAGTCACCTAACCATTATCCCCATTTTACAGATGAGGGAATTCAGGCTCAAGTTGGTTAGAGGATAAGTGCATGTAAGATGGGCAGGTTGTATGGTAAAGGGGTGAATACAACATCAAAACAACTGGTCTACAATGTCACCATAAAATCCATTGCAGGGTTTAAAATTGAGGGCTTTTCTTTATGTCCAGATTACATTATACCTCACTGTCTCTCAAATAAGTACTTCTGGAAGTGCTTTGTAACTATAAATGTAAAGAATTTACCTATAAATGTAAATAGATGGACAGTTTTTTAAAAATTATATATTTCCTCAGCTAAGAAATGCATTGTGAACCAAACCAGGCTTAGCAGCCTTGATGTATAATTTCCCGTGGGATTTTTGCTTAAGGATGTCTAGAGCAAGTGCTATCATATCTCATAAAAATTCACTGTTCTATACGTATTAAAAATGATTCTTTGAGAAGAGGTTTATAATGGCAAGGATAATTCTAATGACCAGAATTATATTCTACCCTTGAAGACTCCAGAATAGGTAGAAGTGAACATTTTTCTGAAGACATACAAAAAGTAACAAACAAGAGTTACCATGTTCACTAGGATCATATTATTTCTTTGGAAAACCTTAGGTCCTTTTTTCTCTCGAACTCTGTGCTATGTTTACTCTGTGGATGTTTCCATAGCCAGGCTGACCATGGTAGCACTTGCTGTACTGTAAACCTTTCCTTTCATTCTCAGTAATATATTCTCTTTTCACTTTATAACAAATTACATGTAAATCTCTATGCCCTTTGGTAAGGCTGCATTCCTCTGAGTCTGGTGAAATCCAGGCTGTTTAGCAGACGATGCAGTTTTGTTCTCCTCTTTGGGCTGGACAACTCTCAAAGATAGTGGTGTGGACAAGAACATCTCTATCTGTTAAAACTGACACACTTGAAAAGAGGGAACCTACTCCTTAGGTCAGTTGCTCTCTCAATTAGTTGACAATAAATTTCTTCCTAAATTGTAAAGTAGTACAAAATGAAAAATCAGTTTCAGCAAAAACTATTTTTTTGTACTTGGCAGTGTGCCAGCTGCCTGAGACGCAGCAAAAGAGATGCTTCCTTTTAGAAAGCTTATGAAGTTGAAGAGATGAGCTGAAAACACAGTAATGCAAGCCAACAGCACACGGGAACACATGCCCAAACGTTTGATTGTGTGGGGGCAGAATAAAGACACCGCTGAAACTCATAGGAAAGGAAGAGCCAGGAAGGCTTTGTGGAGGATGCAGGACTTCAGCTGAGCTTTTTTTTCTTTCAGTTTTTACTTTTATTTTTTATTCAGCTGAACTCTTGAAAGATGGGTAGGTAGGTTCAGCGTTGAGAGCTAGTATATTTCTGGAGGGGTTGGGGACAAGGTGAGAAAATTTTCGGATATAGTAACAAACAAATCAGGTTTGTGAAACATTTATGCTAACAGTCAGGCTAAAGTAGCTTTTTGGGTTGGGAAATGGTATAAAATGCATTTGGGTGGTGTATTAGTCAGCCAAAGGGGTGCTGATGCAAGGTACCAGAAATCTGTTGGCTTTTATAAAGGGTGTTTATTTGGGGTAAAAGCTTACAGTTACAAGGCCCTAAAGAGTCCAACTCAAGGTTACTTTTTTACCAAGCTCTGCTGCCACATGTTCAAGCAAGATGGGGCTTCAACGTCTGCAAGGGTTCAGCCTTCCTCTTCCCTCTTAAGGCTCTTTGGGTCTAACTTCTTCCAGTACCAGCTACAGGCTGGCATAGGGCTTGTCTCTCTTCCGGGGGCTTGTTTCTTTCCGGGCTTAGCTGCTCTGGTCTCTTCACAAGATCAGCTGGAAACTCTCAGGCAAATGGCCCATTTCTCTTCCCAGGGCCTCTGCCATGTCTATAGAGCTGTCTCTCTTCCTCTGTGTATCTTCTCTATGTATCTACTTCTGTCTTCTCCTTGAGT
Organism: Chaetophractus vellerosus; assembly: GCA_004027955.1. Classification (NCBI taxonomy): domain Eukaryota; kingdom Metazoa; phylum Chordata; class Mammalia; order Cingulata; family Chlamyphoridae; genus Chaetophractus; species Chaetophractus vellerosus. Next base: position 8,045 of record PVKH010006440.1, on the reverse strand, counting down.
GAGCATCCATTTATATAGCCCACCAAGGGGGCTGGGACTCAAGCCTGCATGCCCTAATGACATGGTTGAATCAAAGCCCTAATCCTAATATAATCAAGTAAACATAAAGCCTTTGAATTTAATACAATCAAATGGTAGGTTCTCAGCTACAACTATCAATTTCTACACAATTTATTTTTAAAAATCTCTTTTAAAATATTGACCTGACATAAGAATAAACAGGTTTGAATTTCAAGAGTTTCTAAACAAAAATTATCATAAAATGAGGGAAGTTCAGTGCTATTGTCAATAAAAATATTTTTCCAAGAAAAGCATCAAGAGAATATACACTATTTGTACATGTGCCTGTTGTAGCCTTTCTATAGACCATAAAGATCTTTTTGTCTAATAAGAAAAGTAATATTAGGATTTTTATCAGACAAAAGAGAATAAGGTCAAGGGTAACAATTAGAATGGTAAGATTCGTTTGTTTTTTAAGCTTGTGTAATGGAAGAGAATAAAACTCCACTCCATTCAACTATTAAGCAATTGTTGTAGTAATTATTTTCATACATGTATTTATACTTTTACAGATGCATCATAAATGCTGCAATAATTGGTAGCATGCATAAAACAGAGCACACTATCAAAAAATTAGGAAATGGAAAATAATTTTACATTACATTATTTCAGACAAGCTCTCCTAAACTAATATTTAAAGAAGCTCCCATACTACCCTAAACCATGAGGATGTGCATTAATCTGGCAAACCCTTCTACTATACCAGAGGGAAGCAATAGACTGGTAAAATAGCCTCTACCTATGCATTTCATGTGGAACTCTTATTTTAGGACTTTGGATTATAAACTAGGTATGCTCCTCAGGCAATTGGAGCATTAGAAACTAGTAGGAATTTAGCTTTGGATAACCAGAGCAAAATCTGCTAAAGGACCTAGAATTGGATAAAATTAAAAAGAATAATCTGTCACCAAAATGTAACACATACATTAAAAGAATATACAATTATAGACCAATCTCTTTCATTAACCTAGAACCAAATATCTTTAAAAATATAAGAAAATAGAATTCAGCAATATTTATAAAATGGGTAAAGCACTGTGACCAAATGGGGTCTATTCCAGGAATGTGAAGTTGATTTGGCATTCAAAAATCAATTAATGTAGGAGATACTTCCAAGGAAGGTGGTGGAGTAGGGAACTCCAGGACTTAGTCCTTCTACCACAACAACTATTAAATAGAAAGAAAATATCTGAAACACCTATTTTGAAAATCCAGCAGCCAGAAGAACACTGTACAACATCAGGAAAGAATAGGAGGAAGAGGCTGATAAACTATGGTAAAAGAATTGTAAATTGTTCTCTCTGTGCAGCAGCTTCCAATGCCTATCTCCCACTCTCACAGCAGGCTGCTGGGGATCCAGTTCCTGGTTAGTGGCTGGTGACAGAAAGGGTCATAAAAATCCTTTCCCACAAGAACAGGGGCGTGCACAGCCAATCATTGAGCACAGCTTTTGATTAGCAAACCTGATGGCTGTGTCCTGGCTCTGAGGGCAACTAACCTTTCAATCCCAGACAAAGGGGATGGCAGCCATTGTTTCAACCCTCCCCAGACAGGGGGAGAGGTGGTGGAGATTTAAAGATGCAGAGCATCCTCAGGGCTGTGGGGGAAAATTAGCTAAAGGTCTACATTTGCTGGGCAGGCCAGGAAAGCTCACACTGGGGAGCCATCAGAGATGTCTCTGGTCACCTTCCTGACCCCTTATACAGGGCACTTTGGAGCCAGTCTGCACCCACTTCATGGGTCCCTGGTCCTGTTTTGATTGGGAAAGACCAAATTGGGAAGTACGCCCCAGGGTGATCCTCCTCCTAGAATTTGCCCTTCAGGCAAAAGCATCATGAGACAGTGAAAGGAGTATAAAAAAAGTATAGAGGTGGATGGTCTGGGACAAAGACCTGTTGTCTTCAGATATCTGGGAGAGGGAGATTTGTTCCCTAAGAAACAGAAGGGATAACCAAATTCCTATAAACAGGGGATCTCTAAAACAACTAACAAACAAAAGCCCAGGACAAGACAGAAGCCTAGTAAGACAGGGAAATTCACATTGTGCAGACCTCCCTGATAAGAAGGCTGAAGATCAAGAAAATCTCTGTCTTACAACCAGCTGGTTATAAAACCAAGAAACAGACATCCCAGAAAGTAAATCCCAGGGTTAACCTTTTAAAATATTAAAATGTATAGTAAGCAACAAAAGAGTACAAGACAAGGAAACAGGAAATGATGGCCCATTCAAAGGAAGAGGACAAAAATACAGTAAACAACAGCAAAGAAGACCAGAATGTGGACTTATACAATAAAGCCTTTAAAAAAGAATCTCAAAAATGCTTGAGATGAAGGAAAGCATAGAGAAAGAAATACAAGATATCAGGAAAACAATGAATGAACAATATGAGAGTCTAGGTTAAGAGAAATTTTAAATAGTGTAACATTTTGAGATTATTTTATGAATTTCAAAAAGAGAAAAGATTATGTTTGTAAACTGATCTATTCCTCTGGGGGTGATACCCTTTGATTGCATTAAATTCAGTGAGGGGCCTCTGATTAAATTTATTTGATAAGATCAATTTAGGACTTCTGATTTGGCTATGTCAGTAAGGTATAATTCAGGTTGAGTCCTTGCTCCTTTGGTGGGCTGATATAAATGGACACTCACTCAAGAAGACACACAGGAAGTGGAGAGAATTCTGTCAGTTTTGATCCTGCCATGTGATAGAAAGGAGAAGGCTCAAACAGCTAGAGCCCTGGAGTGAGATGGACCATTTGCTTGAGACTGATATAGGAAGTCCTGAGAGATGAGCCCTAACCAGGAGAGAGAGAGAGGACTGGAAGCCCAGAGGGAAAGGAAGACCAGGCAGAGGTCAGTGACCATCTTGCTTCAACATGTGGCAACTGACTTTGGTGAGAAAGCAACCTTGAGTTGAACTCTTTAGGGCCTTGTTACTGTGAGCTTTTACCCCAAATAAATACCCTTTATAAGAGCCAACAGATTTCTGATACTTTACATTGGCACTCCTTCGGCAGACTAATCCAAACAGGAACCAAACAGAACTACTGGAGTTGAAGACCACAAAAAATGAAATGAAAAATACTCAGGCATGTTTCAAGAAAAGAATAGAGCTGGCAGAAGAAAGAATCAGTGAACTTGAAGACAAGACACTTGAAATGAATCAGGCTGAGAAATAGAAAGGAAAAAGAAATATTAAAAGCTAAAATAGCCCAAGACAGCTATGAGACATCAAAAAGTGCATCAATATACATGTTATGGGAGTCCCTGAAGGACAAGAAAGAGAGAAAAGGGCAGAAGAAATAGTCAAAGAAATAATGACAGAGAACTTTCTAAACTTAGCAAAAGACATGAATATGTACATCCAAGAAGCACAGAGAACATTAAACAGGATAAACATGAAGAAAAATGTACCACATCATTGATTACACTATCAAATGCAAATGATAAATAGAGTTCTGAAAACTGCAAAAGAAAAACAACATGTTATATACAAGAGAATCCCAATAAGATTGAGTGCTGAAACCATGGAGGCAAGAAGGCAGTGGGTTGAAATACTTAAAGTGCTGAAGGAAAACAACTGCCAAACAAGAATTTTATATCTGGTGATGCTCTTTATCAAAAATGAAGGAGAGATTAAGACATTCTTGGGTAAACAAAAGCCGAGGGAGTTCATCATCACTAGACCTGTCCTACAAGCAATTCAAAAGGGAGTTTTTCAGACTGAAATGAAAGTTCACCAGACAGTGGTTTCAACAGGAATAAAGAAATAAAGACCTTCAGTAATGGTAACCATTTGGATAATTATAAATGCCACTATTTCTGTATTGTATTATTTGGTATGTAACAACATTTCTTACTTCCTACAGGTGCTAAAATGCAAATGCATAAAAAGCAATGATAAATCTAGTTTTTTTGGACATATAATGTATGAAGATATACGTGGTAACAAGCACAAAAAATGATGGGGGGCAGAGTGGTACAGGAAAAGTCTATGTGCATACTACTGAAGTTAAGTTGGTACCAAACTAAATATAAGTGTTAAATGTTTATGATGTTAATCCTATCATAACCACAAGGAAAACAGACGAAAAATGTCCAGATAAAAACAAGAAGGCACTCAATATGTCCAACATAAGCAAGCAAATAAATTTAAAAGTAGGCTTTAACAGAAGTGAGGGACAAAAAAAAGTGTAAAACTTACAAAAGCTCAATAGCAAAAGAAAGACTTGTTTTATCAGCAGTTACTAAAATGTAAATGGATTAAACTCTCCCATCAACAGGCAGAGATTGGCAGAAGGGTTAAAAAAGCATGACCCAACTACATAGCTGTCTACAAGAGACACACCTTAAAGTCCAAGATACAAGTAGGTTGATGGTGAAAGGATGGAAAAAAATATGCCATGTGAATAGTAATCAAAGGACAGCTGAGGTGGCTATACTAATAATGGATAAAATAGACTTAAAATTATAAGCAGTTATGAAGGACAAAGATGGTCATTACCTACTCATAAAGGGGAAAATTCAACAGGAAGATAGAAAAATTATATATATAGGCACCTAACAGCAGAGTCCCAAAATATATCAAGGAAATACTGATATATTTGAAGGGTTCCACATAAATAGTCGGAGACTTTAATACACAATTCTCAATAACGGATGGAACATCTAGTGAGAAGATCAATAAGGAAGTTCAAGACTTGAATGATGCATTCAACCAACTACACCTTACAGACATACATATAGAACACTGTACCCGACAGAGCACACATTCTTCTATAGTACAATTGAATCATTCTCTATATGTTGGGTCACAAAACTAGTCTCAATAAATTAAAAAATAAATGAAATCATACAATGTATTTTCTCCAACCACAATGGAATGAAGCTAGAAATCAATAACACAGGAAAAATGGGAAAATTCATAAACATGTAGAAATTAAACAACACACTCTTGAACAACCAATGAGTTAAAGAGGAAATCTGAAGTAGAATTAGAAAATATCTTGAGGTGAATGAAAACAAAAATACAGCATACCAAAACATGTGGAATGTGTGAAGACAGTGCTGAGAAGCAAATTCATAGCTCTAAATTTTTACACTAAAAAAGAATAAACACTTCAAATCAGAGACCTAACCTCAAAACTGAAGGAACTAGAAAAATCAAGCAGAAGTAAGATAAATGATTAAAGCATAGACAAATGAAATAGAAAATGAAAAAAGCAATAGAATCAATAAAACCATATGTTGGTGCTTTGAAAAGATCAACAAAACCAACAACCTTTTATCTAGATAGACAAAGGAAAAAAAGATAGAGGATACAAATAACAAAAATAGAAATGAAAAGGAGGAAATTACTACCAACTCCACCTAAATAAAAATGACTATAACTGGATACTATGAACAAATGTATGCCAATAAATTAGACAACCTAGATGAAATGGACAAATTCTTAGAAACACACAAACTACCTACATTGATTCAAGAGGAAAGAGAAGATCTCAAAAAACAAATTACTCCTAAAGAGATAGACTCAGTAATCAAAAGCCTTCCAACAAAGAAAAGCTCAGGACCAGATGGCTTCACAGGAGAATTCTTCCAAACATTCAAAATACACTTAATTTCAATTCTGCACAAAGTCTTCAAAAACACTGAAGAGGAGGGAACCCTCCCTAACTCATTCTATGAGGCCAACACCACACTCAGCCAGATAAAGATACTACAAGAAAAGAAAACTACAGACAAATATCTCTGATGAATATAGATACAAAAATCCACACCAAAAACTAGCAAACCAAGTCCAATAGCATATTAACAGAATTACACACCACAATCAAGTAGGATTTATCTCTGGTATGCAAGGGTGGTTCAACTTAAGAAAATCAATTAATATAACACAGCACATTAACAGAAGGAAGAAAAAAAACACATGATCACCTCAATTGATATAGAAAAGGTATTTTACAAAATACAACACCCTTTTTTGGTCAAATCACTTAGAACATAGGAATAGAAGGAAACTTCCTCAGCATGAAAAAGGGCATATTTGAAAAGCCCACAGTTAACATCCTACTTAATGGTGAAATACCGAAAGCTTTTCTTGTAAGATTTGGAATAAGACAAAGATGCCCACTGGTACCATTGCTATTCGACACTGTACTGAAAGGATTTGTCAGAGTAATTAGGCATGAAAAAGAAATAAAATGCATCCAAATTAGAAAGGAAAAAGTAAAACTTTCCCTAGTTGTGGATGGAATGACCCTATATACAGAAAATCTTGAAAAAATCAACAACAAAGCTCCGAGAACTAATAAATGAATTTCAGTAAAGTGGCAGGGAAGGAGATCAATATCTCAAAATTGATGGTATTTCTACACACAAGCAGTGAATATTCAGAAGAATAAATCAAGAAAACATTTTTATTCATAATAGCAACAAAAAGAATAAATAACTAGCAAAAAATCTAATCAAGGATGTAAAAGACTTGTACACAGAAAACTACAAAACACTGACAAAAGAAATTAAAGAAGACCTAAATAAATGGAAGCCTATTCTGTGTTCATGGACTAGAAGAATAAATACCATTAAGATGTCAATGGTATTGTCTAAAGCAACTTATAGATTAAATGCAATCCCAATAAAAATTCCAACAACCTTCATTGCAGAAATGGAAAAGCCAATCACTGTATTTATATGGAAGGGTAAGGACCCCCGAATAGCAAAAGCCACCTTGAAAAAGAAGAATGACGTTGGAAGACTCACACTTCCTTATATTAAAACTTATTACAAAGCCACAATAATCAAACATCATGTCACTGGCACAAGGACAGATCCGTAGACCAATAGAATAGAATTGAGAGCTCAAAACTCATTCCTCAGCTTTATGGCCAACTGATTTTTACCAAGGTGGTAAAGAGCACACAATTGGGAAAGAATAGTCTCTTCAACAATTAGTGTTGGGAAAACTGGATCTCCATTTGCAAAAAAAAAAACAAAACAAAGGGCATTTACTTCACACCATATACAAATATCAACCTAAAATGGATCAAAGACCTAAATATAAGAAATACAACTATCAAACTCCTAGAAGAACAGAGAAAGAAGCATCTCCAGGACCTTGTATTAGACAATGGTTTCTTAGACATCATAGCCAAAGCACAAACAACAAAAGAAAAAATATATAAAAGGGACCTCATTCAAAAAGAAACAAACAAACAACAAAAAAGAAGCCCTTGTTTTTTAAAGAACTTTATCGTTAAAGTAAAAAAGACAACTTACACAATGGGAGACAGTATTTGGATACCACAAATCCAATAAAGGATTAACATCCAATATATATAAAGAAATCCTTCAATTTAACAACAAAAGACAACCCAATTTTAAAAATGGGCAAAAAACTTGAACATCTATCCAAAAAAGACATAAAATAGCAAGAAAGCACACATAAAGATGGTTAACAACATTAGCCCTCAGGGAAATGCAAACCAAAACCACAAATAGATACCATTTCACACCCATTAGAATGACTTATTTTTTAAAAAGGGAAAATAAGTTTTAGAACGGATGCAGACAACTAGGAACACTCATTCATTGCTGGTGCCAGATTCAGTGGAATACAGTTAAGCAGTTCTTCATAAAGATAAGTATAGCACTACCATATGACGTGGCAATCCCACTTCTAGGTATATTCCCAAAAGAATTGAAAGCAGGGCCTCGAATAGATATTTGCACAGTGATGTCCCTAGTGGCATTATTCACAATTACCAAAACAGGGAAGCAGCACCAGTGTCCATCAACCAAGAAATGGATTAATAAAATGTGGCATATACATACAATGGAATATTATTCATCCATAAAAAGAATGAAGTCCTGATACTTGTGACAGCATGGATGAACCTTGAATGCATCATGTTGAGTGAAATAAGCCAGAAACAAAAGGACAGCTATTGTATGATTTCACCGATTTGAAACAATTAGAATAAAT